>JANBVN010000250.1:0-35467 GCA_030052785.1 Coniochaeta hoffmannii
CTCCTCCTCCTCTTCCTCCTCCTCCTTCTGCTCTGCTCAATTCCGAAGCGAGAGGTGAAAAACTCACGCTGCAAAACAGGCAAGGTCCACTCCATCCACCACCTAAATTATGTGCCGTATAGCTTCGCGGGCGGTTACAACCACCCAGTTGAGGGCTTCAGCGACATCGTCGCGGCCCAGGTGGCTGTCAAGGTAGTGGGCATCTCCCACCTCGAAGCAGCCTTCTTCTACACCGTCGCCGCCCTGAAGGCCGTAGATGACCACAGCGGCTACATGCTGCCCCTCAACCCCTTCCGTTTCTGGAGATGGGTCTTCGGAAACGGCCCGATCTACCACACCATCCATCACCAGCGGTGGGGCTTCAAGGTGAGCACTCATTCCTCTAAAGCCCCCGTCCCTTGCCTGATAATTTACCGCCTGTCCGACCTGCTCACCACAAGGGGACGCCAGACAAACTTCGAGATCTTCTTCTGTTTCTGGGACCACGTGAACAATACCATCTATAGAGGCACAAGGACGTTGCAGGACGATATCAAGAAGAGGGCCGAGGGGGAGTCGACGGAGCTCAAGGCAAACGGGAAGCACGAATGAGAACGGCCTCGCAACGAACTAGCCGCCCAGCCGGCCACTAGCGCACCTGACTCGGGTGGGGTTTGGAGGGTCGGTCTCTGGAGGTCAAGCCCGGGGAGGAGACAGAAAACAAGGATGTTGAGTTTGCCATTGTGCGGAACGCCATCACAAGGACATCGATGCAGTGTTTCGTGGGTCGAAGGGGGCAAAATGATGAGAATCTTGCATGTAGCATGGAGTACGACGGAGGGCCCGTTAAGACGCGTCGCTAACGCCTTGTGAGGACTTTAAGAGGGGAGGGGGTGGTTAGGTAAAGGGGATGAGCGCCGAACAAAGCTCGCTCGTTCGCAGGTGGTTGTTTGATTTTGCGTTAACGCCTGGGAAGTACGAGATTAGACATTCATTAATTCTTTATACGATCCACAGTTAAAGTCATTGCCAGCTGTCTGCTATCAATTGGACGATCTCGAGAAAATGCCGTCAGTGGTCTGGGTCAGAAAGTTAGGTCCGGCTACTGTCCACCCATTAGACATAGGTTTTCTAGCACGCTGAGCTGCCTGCGGTTCTCGCAGTCCGCCCATCAGCGATAGACTTGCATGACCCCAAGTAGGAAAGATGGGGGTGATTTATCAAACGACCACGGGTGATGATCCTCACGTAGCGACTAGAGGATCGTGTTTTCAGTTGTTTTGAAACATATGTGAGTTATGAAATCATGGTTTTCACCGAGGCTGGCCTGTCTTGCGATGTGAATCCTGTAACGCTTATGCATGTCTCTTCCAAAGCCACGAGGACAGCCAATGTTCCGATTCCTTGCTCGTCTGAGTATAGTGTGACTAGGGCTATCTTTGAGGCGGAAGGTCTCTGAAGCTAGTAATTCGTTGCTCCTGCTTTGCCTGGATGGATAAGTGCTCTGACAAGTAAACAACCCCCTATTGCCCTTCTAATGACCCACAGGGCCACTACCATTTGACCTTTTTGAAGACGACATTGCTGTCCCAGCGGTATGCGTCATAACCTCGATTTGATTTATGTATGTTGGGATTGCCTCAAAATACATTCATGTCGAGTTGCGGGAAGTGATATCGATGTTACCTATTTTGAAGGCTGCGCCTAGCTTGGGGTAACATTCTTCTCTACATTCGCCTATGGTTTGGAAACAAAGAACAAGTGGTAGATCATAATGCCCTCGATATAATGTCTCTATGTAGTCGTCGGCAAATTTGATTCAAGGCGTGAACGTAGAAATATACTAGACTAGACGATTCGACTTCGACTTGTAAAGGCGAGAATACCACGTCGGAAGTATGCGGGCGAGGACTTTGAGGAGCTTTCGGAGGACTCAGGAGACCGAGCAATTGAACATCGCAAGTAAAACAAAAGTGCGCCCCAACGTGGTAACTCAGCAGCACATTGCATAAGCAAGTAAATTCCCCCTTGCACGACACCTCAACTCTCCGCCCTAAGTCTAGCCCTTTGCCGGTAAAGAGGCCAACGCCCCATCGAACCCCATCCAAAAACATCAACTTAGTCGTCTTCAACTCACGACACATAATCATAAACCAACCTCCCCCTCTCCCTCCTCCCACCCTTAGTCGTGACGCTGTTCTGCGTGAACCGCCTCTCCCCGCCGACCTCCTCGAACCCCCACGTCAGCACCGACTCCCACCCGGCGTGCCTGCTCCTGCAGATCTCCTGGACCGCCCGCGGCCCCGTGCCCCCGGCCCGCAGGCTCTCTCTTAGCTCGCCGTCGTCGGAGAGGTCGTCGATGGCGGTGTATTGGTAGCGCGACGTCACCTCCCCGAAGATGGGGATCGTCATGTCGCGCTCCGCGCCGTCGAGGATGTAGACGTCTTCGGTGTCGAAGCCGCCGGGGTGGATAGTCTGCTTTTGGTAGATTTTCGTGATCTTGTGGTGTTGGTCGCCCCTGGGGGCGTTCTCGGGGTCTGGGCTTGGTGATGGTGGTGTTGATGTTGGGGAGGGTGTCTGGGTCATGAGGAGTCTCATGCTGGCGAAGCGGAGGATCTTCCTTAGGAGCCAGGACATGCCTTGCTGGTGTGAGGGAACGTGTAAGTTACGGGCATATATTCGCACTTGCAACGAAGAGGAGAGGAAGGTTGCTTTGAGAGAGAGAGATTTGGAGATGGGAAAGGCGAACCAGAGCGAATATTCCGTCGAAGTCATCCGACAGGGTTCTATTCTATTTTATTAGGTGAGTTTATCTTATTCCATGACAGTACAAGCATATGAGTGGCAATCATACCAGAAGCCAGGTTCCTTCGATATCCAGCCCTGTCTTGGATTCAGGGGCTGCCATTGTGAATGGGGAGGCAGGGTGGAAAGTCAACAATGACCAGCGTAACGAATCCCAGAGGGCAAGCGGACCATGGGATAATATTCTTTACTCTAATTTAGCCTATAGAAATGAGTACCTAAATTGCACAGCTCGCGGGGCCCGGAACCCGGGTCCGCTGTCGGCACAGACAACCCGTCCTGGCTGCTGGCATCGCAACTGCCGCGGGGACCGTGATACCGGCGAGTCTAAAATCACTCTATGGATACACAAACATGCCAGATCAAATGCTAGCTTTAAACGAGGTACTCCTGCCAAAGATCCTCCAGCGTCGGTTTGGTCCCGTCGCCGGACAGCCCCGGCGAGCCAAAGTAGCTGTTGAGGTTGGGGCCTTCAAAGGGGGTCACGGTGATGGAATCCGAGATCCACGTCATGAAGTCGAGGTCGTCGTCAGGCGGCTGCTGTTGGCCACCGGGAATCCCTATAACAAGGGGACTGGACACCAGGCCGTCTTGTGGCACGGAGTGAACCCCGTGCGAGTCCATCCCAGAGTTTCCCCCACCTTTCCAACCATTGCCCTTCCTGCTCGCCATGACGTCGGCCACCAGCCCCGCGAGGACCTGGACGAACCTTGAGAACGTGGCCGTATACGAATCCGCCTCGGCGCAGCCGGCGATCACCTGCAGGCTGGACGCGAACTCGTCGAACTTGCGCAGCGCGGCCGCACCGTCCTCCTCCTGCTCCTCCTGCACGGCGAGCCTAGCCGCCAGGTGGAAGACGGCCGTCGGCGGGAAGGACACGATGTGCCGCGACAGGCTGGCGTAGTGGCCCTGCTCGGAAGTCCACGTCCACAGCCGGCCGAAGAGGTGCACGCAGCTCCACGAATCCTCGGCGAGCATGCGCGCGGCGCCGTCGTGCCGGCCGCCCACGGGCCAGAGGACGCGGGTCCTGGTCTGGTAGTAGAGGAGGGCTAGCTCGGTCTGCAGCCCGGTGGCGTCATCTCCGAGGCACTGCTTCAGGTCCACGCCGTGGGCTATGCGCCACTGCCCCAGGTCCTGGAGGAGAGACGTGATCGTCTCCTTGGCCACGCCGGCGGCTTGGGAGGCCTGGCCTATGGCCGTGCGGGAGTAGAGACTGCTGTAGATACGGTCTTGTATCCTGGATAATGCGAATCGGGCGTACAGTGATCTGCTGGCGTTGGCGGTCGGCTGGCTGGTGGATGGGAAGTTGAACATGGCTGTGTCGCACGGCGAGAGCTTGGATAGCGAGCCGTGGCACCAGCATGTCGCTCTGTCTAGGAAGGTCAGGCAGTAGAGGACATTCTGGCGCTCCTGCAGATCCGCTTCGTCCAGCTGGACGCCTGGAGATGTGCCGAGGCGGTGCAGGCCCATGGCATTGGCGACTTGGACGGTCAGCCGGAGCGCGAGGCTGCAAAAGTCTTCTCCGAGATGTTGCTGCGCAACGAGACACTGCCAGCGGTTAATCTTTCGTCATTCCGTTGCGACACCCTGTGGGGGAAACTAACAAGAGATAGCAAGGCCTGGATGTTGATCAGCGTCGGGCGCAGGAGCTGCTCGATATTGGCAAAGGCCCGATGCGCGCTCCGCACAAAGGTCCTTAACAGGTCGGAGTCTGTAGAGGAGCCCATATGGCTTGTCGCCGCCGCTTGCCGATTCCGAGCGCGGGAGTGGAGCACTTTGGCTGTCAGGGTCAAGATGACGAGGTTATTCGCGCACACGGCAAAGCCCCTTTCGTTCGGGGTGTTGTGGCCCTGCTTTGATTTTTGGACGAGATCCTGGAACCTCTTCCTCGTCCAGATCGGGAAATAGGGGTTGATGGCGTCGAAATAGGGGTCTATGAGCGCCTCGAGGATTACGTGAGGAGGACTGGTAAACGAAGCCCCGTCGCGAGGTTTTCCAGCCGCCGACTGCTCGCTACAAAGCAGCTGTCGCATCTTCTCATTGGCGACTGACAACGCTTCTGGTGCTACCCGGTGATCGCTCCAGCCAACTTGGCCGACGGATTCTCTAAAGAGATCTCCGAAGTTGTAGGCTAGCCACCAGAGGGAAGATGGACCGAAGCATCTCTCGCTGTCCTCCGGGCCGCGCAGAATGACGTGGGAGTGTGAAGTGTCGGCCAGCTTCGCAGACACAGGCAGAAGTTGCGGGACGGGGGCAACGGTCTCACTCACGGCCCAGTCTAGCCAGCCCGTATCGATAGCGGGAGTAGCAGTAGGGGCTGGAATGGTAGCAGCAGAGCTTGGAAGGTTTGCCGGATCTAAACGCTGCACCAGACTGTGTACACTCTCGACGACGCTTTCCAGTTGCCCCAGCCGGTCGCCAAGGCCCGAGATAGATTGGCTTCTGCAACGTCTTTGTCAGTGTTGTCCCATGTCTCCACAAGGTAGCCCGTGCAAGTTCGTATCTCAGCTCTTGTCGCTCTAGACTTACAGCCATACGGTTTGGTTTGGCTTCTTGCCGTTGCCAGACCAGTCACACTCTGTACCGACACGTGTGCAGTTGGAGCATTGAGGACGTTCCTTTCCACACCGCACTTTCTTGATACGACACTGATCGCATGCTGCCGCGTGTGAGACTCGAAGTCAGCGGATCGTCATGTGATGTAACCGAAGCACTGTTGGGGACCCTACCCAGGTGGTCCTTGCCGGCAGCCGTGCTCTGCATATACGGGTTAGAGTCTTAGTACGTCCCGGACGGAGTGCGAGTTGCGGTAGACGGGGACAAGGACTGATAGGTTCGAACCTCTTCAAATGTCTCTCTTCCCCGCTTTCTCTGGGCCATCTTGCTGGAGAACGAGTGCTAAGGGTCCGCCTACCGACGCACATCAATGTCGGAACGGAGTAAGGGGACGCGTGGTCGTGGTACGTAGGCCATCTACTTTTATTTATGAAGAGCACCGCAGAAGACAAAGCTCGGCGAAATTCCAAGCTGGCAACATTTCCAAGGGACGTCGTGTTACGCCTGCAGGATTCTGCAAAGTACCAATGTAGGAGAGTTGACGTGATACTGCGGTATACAGAGGGAACGAGCGAAATGGGCCTATCAAAGACGGATATCCAACCCAGCTCGCACCACTTTGCTCTCTAGCCGAACAGCTGCGATCTGACCATGCTTGTGCTGAGCCGTGAGCTGACATATGTGAGGCCTTGAGTCAGCAGGCCGATGAGGAAGGGGATGGGCAAGGACTGAGGTGCTTAGGTCTAGTGGGTCCAGAAGGAGTGGCCGAGTCCTCTTTTTCTGGGGAGACACCAGCACGCCGGCGGTACCTGTTGGCCTGATTGGCTCCCGTCCATTTGCGGGCGGAAACATGTTCCTTGTTTCCGTAGGATACATACCATTATGCAATTGGCATCCTTCAAAGCACGCGAGCCGCCGCCCTGACCCAACGCTAGATGCGACGTGCTTCCTAATGGATGTGCCATATGCGAAAAGGGTCCAGTTTCGATGGGGATATGCGAGATGATGCATCCTCCTTGATATGGATGCCCGTATGTGCGTGCGGGATAACGTGAGACTTGCAAAGTTCCGAGCTCCAGCCTACCTAGCGTGAATTACTCAGGCAGGAGCGGAGCGATGCGAGTGCATTTGTGAGAGTGAATATCGGGGCGGCAGGCGGAACCCGCGAGCCGGACGGACCGGGACGGTTCGTGCAACCAACTCATCCATGCTGACTGCGTCCGACGAATCACTCTAGCCCACCAAAAAGACTACAGAGTATTAGCAGGTGCACAGATAATAGGGTGGGAAGCTCGGCACCTCTTTGCCGCTGGATGCGTTGCACTTTTGTGCTTGGCTGGGCGCGAAGGATGCCATGCATGAGGTAGGAATAGTACTCTGTGAAAGCCAAGCATAGACGTAAGGTAGTGTTAATAGTTTAGGGTCTACGAATAGAGGCGAGCAATCAGTAGCGCTAGGTCTAGTGCTATGCTAGACTCTAGAACACACGATCGGTACGGCCCGCAGCTGGACTAGTCTAGTGAATGCCTGCTGGCTTGGCGGTCTGAAACTCGTTGTTTTCGGGCCTTGAGTTGTGCCGTGTAGGCAGAGGGGGGGTCTTACGTGAGACGGATATAGATGTGCAATCGGAGGCGATGCAATGGTTTTCGAAGAGCTACACTACGTATCGAACCCCTCTAGGTCTGGTGCCGATCGTGGCGCGAAGCCTATTTTTACCTGCCTTTCCGCAGTGCTTGGCATTTCACCCCATTGGCCAACACTCCCCGGTGCGTCGCACTCGGTGAAAACGTGCTCCAACCGTCTTGCAGGTTCCGGGTTCCGGCCTCCGCGGACTAATCCCGCTTTGGCTGTTGGCTCCCATTGCCCCAAGGCGCCATTCATTCATGATGATGGTCTGTCACCTCACCTCGCTTCTGTCTCAGCACAAAGAGATTTGCAAATGAGTAGGCTTCCCTGCGGCGGAACCTCTCTCTGCCGCTTTTGGCAAGACGGTATCATCCACGACATAGCTTCTAATGTCCGGGAGATTCGTGGAACAAGCCGCGACGGAGCCCACGTCGGGTGGCCGCCTCGAGCAGCTGGACATGGGCCCTGATGCAGCCGCGACTGAGACCCCGGCGGCACCAAGACCGAAGCGGAAAAAGCCCCTCGCCTTCCACCTCTCGTTCGCGGGGTTGATGATAACCATCCTCGTGGTATCACTCGACGCCACGACCCTCGCCGTCGCGCTGCCCGTCATCACGACCGAGCTCAAGGGCACCACGCTCGAGGCCTTCTGGGCCAACATCGCCTTCCTCCTGGCCATGGTGGTCGTCCAGCCCATGTACGCGAGCTTCTCCGACGCCATGGGCCGCGTCGTCCCCCTGCACGTCTCCCTGCTGCTCTTCGCCCTCGGCTCCGTGGTGTTCGCCGTCGCCCAGAGCATGGCCGTCGTCATCGCCGGCCGCGTGCTGCAGGGCCTGGGCGCCGGCGGCCTCGACGTCCTCGGCGAGATCATCGTCACGGACATGACCACCCTGCGCGAGCGCCCGCTCTACTTCGGCCTGCTCGGCCTCCCCATGGCGGCGGGGGCCATCCTCGGCCCGATCCTGGGCGCGGTGCTCGCCGAATACGCCGGGTGGAGGTGGATCGGCTGGATCAACCTGCCGCTCGTCTTCGTGTCGGCCGTCTTGCTCGGCTTCTTCCTCCGTCTGCGCACCCTGCCCCAGCCCTTGTGGGTCAGACTCCGGAGCATAGACTGGCTAGGCTTGGCCCTGTTCACCACCGGCTGCTCGGCCCTCGTGCTGCCGCTTAGCTGGGCCCAGGTCATGTTCCCCTGGAGCTCATGGCAGACGCTGGTGCCGCTCGTCGTCGGAGCCGTCCTCCTCGTCGTCTTCGCCGTCTACGAGGGCAAACCGTCAAACCCCATCTTCCCACACCGAATCTTCGCATCGGGCACGGCGTCGTCGACGCTCATACAAGTCTTCTGCCACGGTCTCATCGTCTACTGCGGCCTGGCCTTCCTACCGCTCTTCTTCCAGGCCGTGAGGCTGGAGACGCCGCTGCAATCCGGCGTGTCCATGCTGCCTCTGACCATCGTCAGTGTCGTCGCCAGCGTCGCCTCGCCCCTGCTCGTGCAGTGGATGCACCGCTACTGTCCGAACATGTGGCTGGGCTGGGTGCTGCAAGCCGTCGGCGAGGGCCTGCTGGCGCTGCTGAGCCAGACTTCGAGCCGGGCCGAGATGAGCGGCATCCAGGTTGTTGCGGCGCTGGGCATCGGCGCCTTGTACCAGGTCCTTGCCGTCCCTATGCAGGCCAGCGCGCCCACGGTAGACGACACGGGCCTGGCCATGGGGATTCTTGTGACTTTCCGTCTACTGGGAGGATTGGTGGGTCTGGCAGTGGGAACAACTATATTCACAAGCATCTTCGCAGAGTCTATCCGACCCTTGCTCCCCTTGGCAGGACCCTTGGAGGCTTTGAAGGATGCGAATCAAGCCGTGGGGTTTATCCCGGTCCTGCGGGAGCTGGATCTGCCTCACGAGGTCCTGAACCCGGTGATCAACGCCTACCTGCGGTCGCTTCGAGGAATATGGTACTTTCTGGCAGCTGTGGCCGTTACGGGCTTCGTCTCTTCCTGGTTCACCAAGGAACTCAGCCTGGACAAGGAAGACATGGGCAGGCAGCAGTTCGTTTCGTCAGATTAGAGTACAATATGCAGTGGTCTGCGAGACCCCCCTCAAGATCCTCCGGTGACACCCATTACAAGCTACACGTCGTAAAACGCCTTCTTCAGCTAGACCGAATTATACTTAGGCGAAGCAGAAAGATTGGGAAGCGTCTAAGGGCACAGCTCCCGAACAAGCTCCATGTGGAGCGCAGCCCCCAAGGCCGTCAGAACATGCCACCACCCGTGCAGCTCCAAGAGCCAAGCCCACGGCAGCCCGACCGCGCGCTGCAGGCCCCTCAGCTCATGGCACCACTGGAGGTCGATGTTCCACAGCAGGAACGCCAGCGCCAAGTAAGCGCACACCCCGCCAAACCTCCGAAAGTACCCGCGCCTCTGCTCCTCCTCCTCCTCCGCCGCCGACGACGCGCCGCCCCCCTTGCCCTCGCGCCGCCCGAGGATGAGGTGCGTGGTGCGCAGGCCAATCAGCGCCAGCATGGCCATGAACATGGACGTGTGGACGAGCAGGTTCCCGCTGCTCATGTAGGCGGCCGACATGGCGCCGACGGCGGCGTATATCGCGGTCGTGACGATCACCCGGGCCTGCCGGTGCTGCTGCTGCTGCCGCCCGGCGGTGCACAGGCGCTGCAGCAGCGCGCCGGCGAGGAAGAGCATCGAGACGTCGTCCGAGTACTGGGGCCCGTGGCGCAGGGTGGCGTGGAAGAGGAACGAGCACACGCCGACCACGAGGAGGGAGGCGGACATCTGGTCCAGGCGGGCGAGACGCCAGCCCGCGTGCCGGAGGGCGAGGTAGACTGCGTGCGTGCGTCAGCAATAGTGAGGCTGCTGGGGTCGCGCGAAGAAAGAGGGTTACACGTACTGTAAGCGAAGTTGCTTATGGAGTTGATGAACTCGGCGATGTATCTTGTGATCACGTAGTCTTCTTCGCAGAAACTGTTTGCGAGGTTAGTAACAGTGCGATTAGGTCAGGATGTGAGAGGGGGTTGACTTACTTTGCGGTACTTGTCGAGGGACTCCAGACTCCAGCATCTGCGTAGGCATCGCCCGTGTACTGTATGGCGTGATGGGCGGCCATGACGGCGTTTGTTCTTCTGGAGAGGTCCTGTTGTGTATCGCGAAGCAAAAATATCCAGGCAGAGAAAAGTCTGCCGCAATCAGTGTAAGCAGTATTGATTCTGAAGTGGATGATTTTGTATGCAGGTGATGAATGTAGGCTTGAGAACCCAGATGACGCGTCTCACAAATGTTGCTCTGACACGAGTTAAAGTACCCAACCTGGTACTTCGTACAACCACCCGACCTGAGTTACGATGGGTTTGAACTGTGGAGGCGCCAGGCATAGGGATACGTATCACACAAACAAACGCAAGGGAACAAAGTACTGCTGCTTGACGCAACAGTGTTTCTTATTGGTCAACATACGCTGGACCGCGGCATCAATATTGAGTGAGACCCTGACTAATCCCGCATATGCTTCTCACACCACCACTGGCTTGGCTACGGTCTGACCCGGCTTCCCGAACTTTACGCTCATCGCATCCCAATTGCGCCTCATGATGGGCCAAATGACAATTCCAGACAGAAGGCCCAACATAGTGTCGACGACGCCCCATCCCCTCTTTGGCGATGGCCCGATCATGTTACTCCACAAGACCTCGGTCTCCCAGTCGCTGCAGATGGCAAAGTCGCCCTTGGCCACGCCCGCGATGATGCGCTCCGCGATGACATCGGCGGACGGGATCCGGCCCATGACCTCCTCGAGGTCCCCTGTCGTCTTCTCGATGTGCTTGGTCAGCTCCGGCTTGCCCCGCTGCTCGATGATGAAGCTGTCGGAGAGGAAGCTCCCCGGGAAAGCGCAGTGCACGCTGTAGCGGGACGTCGGGCTCGAGTACATCAGCAGCTCCTGTCTCAGGGTGTCCGCAAGGCCACGTTGGGCGCATTTCGCGGCTGGACCCGACGAGCGTTGTTATATAAGCTTACGAGTCGTCAAACAAGTCAAGGGTTGTCTGGGAGAAGCAACATACGAGTGTAAGCGTCGTATCCCGGGATACCTGCAAGAGCCGCAGCGCTGTTGATGAAGACAATCTGGCGGACTGTCGGCTGGAGCCGGACTGTTAGGCCGTTGTTTAGGTCTTCCATCGCCTTCTCGTCGTCGTCCCTCCAGATCTTGACGAGGGTATGCACCGGGAATGCGCTCGTGAAGTAGTTCTTCCGCATGCATATCTCGAGCGTCTCTGGCGAGATGTCGGAGAAGAGTCCAATCTCGGCAGCGACGCCTCCCGCAACGCAATAAAGAGCATCAGGGAGTCGGGGCTCGGCTCTGAAAACTGCGTCGACCTAGCCACGCCTGTCAGCTGAACTCCTCGCTCGCATGAAGGACAGACATGACGACTGAGGAAACCAACCTGGCGAGCATCTGCGAGATCAACAGGGATAGCGCGTATCTCTTGCGTCGAGGTCACTCTCACATCGAGCAGTTCGTCTTTTGCATTCTCTAACACGGCCTTTGTTCGCGCGAATAGCGTGACATGAGCCCCTATGAAAAATCCAAGTTAGTCGGGTCTGCAACAGTTCTTTGCGCCGTCACATTTGACGCCTACCTCGCCGCACCAACCCTTTTGCTATCGCCCGTCCGAGCCCGGTTGAAGCCCCGGCGACGAACACGACCTGTTTGTAAACATCGTTAGCCACATTGAATGATATCAAAAAGTCGCCTCTCCATTTTCCCCTGGGTCAGCGTGCTTACTTTGCCCTTGAGGTCCTGCATCGGTTACTGTTCGGGTTTGTCTATGCTCGACTGTCGCTCCGTAACCATGAACCATGTCTACAGACCAAGAGCCAGACTAGAACGTGTATGTATGGTGTTCAAACTGGGCAAGTCTCGTCAGCCACGCCCCTCCCGCCGCCCTACAATGGCTCGGAACCCGCTTCTCGGATCGCGGAACCCGTCCGGTCGCACGGAGCCGGGCAGGATTCAAATCAGGTCGCGGAGCATATCTTTTGTGCAGATCATCGCGTTCACTCCTTCAGGATCAGGATTTTTGGAGTTATGGGCGGTCCGGAGTGACCCGGGTTCCGTGCTCCTTGCTCGAACGGGCCCGTGTACCATATTTTGGGTCATGATACGTCGATGTGCAACCAACTTCGATGAGGTTGGTCCAACCTTCTTAACGTGATTTGTCGGAGGAACTTTTTCGCTAGATATTTGATCCGTGATGTCAGAAGGTACAGACTATTCTCGCTGAGCCTGTCGTCCTGTTTCTGCTAGGACCACCGTGACACTGAGGTCCGCCAGAGTAGGGGCAGAAGGGACATACCTTCGTTCTGTGCGGGATAGTTTGACGCAGCGAAATCATAATTTTCGGTTTCGCGCTAGTGGTCATTCGTCGAAAATATACTGTTTCCAAAACGATGATAAGGACGAAATGTGTGCTGTTGGTTTTCGACCCTTCATCGGCAGTCACAAGGTAGCAGTTCCATCGGTATTATAGGAGACGAAACATATTTGAAAGCTCAATAGATGCACAATTGAAACCTCCAAGAAGAACGGGATATAGACGAGTTGCGATGACGACGTCCAACAACAAATACTCCCACTCCAGGGGTAAACCTCTCCTTTTCATAATAAACCAAACTACAGTGATTTTTGTACGACCGCCCAACCAATCCACAAGAATTCCACCATCCCCAGACCCAACATTTAACAGCCAGTTCTCGATGCAAACCCGCCAAATCCCGTGTACAGGCTGAGCAGTGCGTCTGACCCTTCTTGACGTCCCTTTTTCCAAACCCCCGCCACCCACATGAAACTCAACACTGTTCGGGTACCTCCTCTGGAGACGTAGCTCATCCACGTGTTGTAGCGGGCAGGCTATGCTTCCATCTGTCCGCGCTTGCAGCCGCCTGTGCGTGAGGCGTCGATAAGACGAGTATAACCTGCAGGTGGTCTGCGAAATATGAGGGAGGTAGGCTATCGTTGGCATTGAAGGTCTGTCAGCTGTCGTTCCCAACGTCCACTCAATACCAGGCAGACGGCTCCCTCCACGCCACGTTCTAGAAGCAGTCCAGCATGTCTTGTGGTCTTGCAGGTCCTGATGAAGAGCGCGGAAGACACCCATTTTGATGTGGAGAGGTGTGGCAATGCGGGGAGGTTGTGGTTTAGGTACATCATGGGCCTGCATTCTCTCGCTCTCGCCCTCCAGAAGGCCTTGACATTGCCCCTGCATTTCCGACAGTCTTGATCAAGGGGGGCGTGGGCGCATAACAGATTGGATAAACCAGCCCGTAGGGCACAGGAACGACCTTCCCCTGCCAGTGCTTTCTGATCTTGCTCAGTCTCTTGGCGTAGTCCAGCGAAGACTCCGTTGGCCGCCTCTCTCTCTTGCCTATGAGCCGTAACCGTGCAAAGGCTACTCCGCTCCGGAGCGCTGGTGCCGTTGTCGACGGGCGCCAAGAGTCGCTATTTGCAGGCAAAATCCTGCCCTGTTCGCTGAACCGCCCAACAAGCAGCCATCGAGTGACAGCTTCGGACTGGACAAAAGACATGACGTTGGTCGGTCCATGGACATCAGCATAGCGCAACGCCGCTCCCCTCCTCACCAACAGCTTGACGGCGTCGAGGCTGCCACACAGAGCCGCGATCATGAGCGCTGACCCGATCGGCTATCCCTCGAAGTCAACCTTGGCGCCCATGCTCAGGCAGTTCTCCATGATATCAACAAGATTAAGGGACGCGGCACGACACAGCGGGCTCCATCCTTTCGCGGGCTGGAGGTTGAGCAACTCGCGGAATGTCTCGAGGCCGAGCTTGCTGCGGAAGGCGTCGAACCTCGACCGCAGGAAGGCGATGCTGCCAAAGGGACACCATGTGAGATGCCATGGAAAGGGCGTTGTCCTTTGCAAACCGTACGCGCCGTTGAGTAGAGCAGTATCGGCAGTCTTCCCTTTGCAAATGATACAATGCATCATACTTCTGTCTCCGCAGTCCAGGAGTGTCATGTCGTAGCCGGAGAGGGAGAGTGTCGACATCTCCTCGAAATCGATGTTGATGTCCCGGCAGACGGTTGGACAGCGCGATGTGGCGAGTTGCAAAAGTATCGACATGTCCAGTGTGCCTCTGGGAGCATCTTTGCCCAAAGGCTGTGAGAACACGGTGGACGAAACACCACCCCAGCGTGCGATAGCCAATGGCAGAGACTCGCTTCGGTAGAGTTCGGTCGGTGAAGCCCCTAAACTCAATAGTTGAGGTGCTGTGTCGAAATCCGAGTATACTAGCGGTGTCAAGCCATCTGTACTGGCTCTATCAACCGTTACGCCCCTTTCGACTAGCATCGAGACGGCAGCACTGTTACCTCTCCAAACAGCAATGTGCAGGGGCGTCACCTCGGCGTTATGAGAGCCTACAGGTCCAAACTTGCCCAAGGTGGAGAATTGAGACGGATCACGCCTGTTGATGATATGCGGCAGCACCATATGTCGTTCCAAAAAGCACGTCCGGCTGTTGAGCCAGTAAGTGTGTTGATCACCACATGACAGCAAGGGTGAAAGGGGGTGAGGAGATGATACCTGATCTTTTCGGTGTTGGCCTCCAGAGCCTGTAACAATAGCCGTATGCCGTCGAAATTCTCGTTGTGAAGTGCGAGGTACAAAGGGAAATCCTCGCCAAAAGCCAAATCTCCCCCTTCGTCCAAGTACATACCGACCATTTCGGTAATGATGGGGTTGAGCTCCGCCCTGCTGATTGCCAATTCCAGAGCGCTCGAGTTGTGATGGCCGCCGTGTTCCGCACATGCCGATTTTGTCGCTCTGGCACCATTGCCCAGCAGGCATCGGACGATGTCGACGTTCTCCATCAGTATTGCCCTAATAAGAGCGGTGCAGCTGCCGCATTCTGGCATTGCGACGTCGACGGGACAGCCACTGGCAATCAGCCGCTCGCACTCGTCGAGATCATGGGACAGGATTGCCTTTTCCAAGGCCTTTGTCATGAGCTTGAGTTGATTAGCTGACAAGCTGGGATGTTGTGAGTCGGGAGGCGCTTGTGTTGCTGTATCTGGCCCAAGCGTATCTTCGAGGCACCGCACAACGTCTTGATGGCCCAGCCGTGCGGCATACATTCTCGGGCTCCGAGCGAGCGCATCTCGAGACTCGGTTGCTCCGTGGCGCAATAACGCCTTCACAGCTACCAGGTGCCCGTTTCTGGCCGCGTAGTGCAACGGCGTGCTCCCGTCATCGGCCTTGGCCATGACATTTGCGCCTCTAGATGCAAGGAAGTCGATGACGTGGACGTTACTCGAAATCGCCGCGAAGTGTAGAGCTGTATGACCGTCACTCGAAGCCTCGTCGACACCGCTAATGAGCTTATGATCCAAATAAAAGTCGAGACCTTCTAGGACACCGTTCATGGAGGCTAAGTGAAAGGCGTTCCCGACTATGGCTTTCGACGGGTCCTTGCCGAGGGTCACAACGATGCCATACCGCCGTGTCCAGTCCATGCGAGGCCCGGTTGCCCTCGTTGTTGCAGTTGTGTAGGCAAACAACTTGTTCAAAAAGGACACATTCCCATACGACATCGCAGCTTGTGCGGCGTCAAAAGTGAACTCATCGAGAGGAACTGCAGTAGGATCCGCTCCTAGCTCCAACAGAGCTTCTGCACATTCGAATGACGACAAGTCGGCGTGGTGGACGAGTACGGATTTGTGCCCAGATCCCTGTGCCGACACCGCATTAACGTCTAGACCTCGCCGAACAAGGTCTTTGACCAGCCACAGTATGCCGGAGGCGTTCTCGTGCGTTGCAAGTCGGTGTAGGAGGCCAAGGCCTTCTTCATCAGGGGTGAGGTCCTTGAGCCTCTCGACGTTGGCGCGGTCAAGGATTGCGGAGATGATCCTCCTGCCAGCCGAGGAAGAGGACAGTTTCAGGGCTGTCTCGGCCTGGCACATCTCTTCGACTGCAGATGTGTCATCAGTGCGCTGGTGAATGTTCACGCCGTGCTTGAGTAACAACTTGAGGAGAGGCGAGTTTCCCTCTGTTATAACGGCTTTCAAGAAGCGAACAGCAACAGTAGATTCCATGGCGGATGCCAAGCGTCCTGTCGTCAATATTACCGAGAGGAGGACCGAACATAGCGTGTCCTTCGAACCATCCTTGATCGACCATTTGGACGGGAGGGGGTGCTCGTGAACTCCCGCAAACAGCGGCATGAGGCTCGACTCATTTCTGCAGTTCTCGTATGCGACCGGAGCACCAAGCTTCACGCCGAGAGGCAGCATGGCTAGCTGGCGTCTGAAATGAAGCTCAGGGTTCCGTTTGTTAACATCGAGGATACCACAAATGAATTCCCACAGCTCAGAAAGAAGGTGCAGCGTTGTGAGCTCCTCGACTACCCCGTCAAATTGCACGGCACTGTACCCCCAATCATCCACTTCCAGCACTCGCTGGAGGTAGAGGTCAGCCGGGAGTCGTCCGTCGTGTCTGAGGGCACAGGCATCCTTGTAAAGAGTTTTCAACAGCTTCACACAGCCAACCTCAGCAGAGGGGCCAGTCTGATGCAGAGGTGTGAGGTTGTGAGGTCCCACGGGGTCGGGCTCAGCGCCCGCGTCGAGAAGGCATCGAAGTATTTCCTCGGAGCCCCAAGCAGCCGCTAGACCCAAGACTGGCGGATGTTGCTTCCAAAAGTCGGGAATCCGTGCGCAGTATCCTATCAAGCTGATAACGATCCCGCTTTCCAAGCGCTGCTGCTTCAACATGAGACACAAAGGCGTGTCACCCTCCAGCGTCCTCATAGACACTGCTCTTTCCACTGTCGCAGGGTCCAGTGCTCTAGTTCTCTCCAGGAACCTGTCGACATGATCATCGTCAGAATCTCCCTCGGCCCAAATATGCCATATGTTGCGTCCCTGCGTATCCAAAGGCAGAAGTGACAGGCCACGAGCATGGTACAGCTCAATCATGCTCAACCCCCAGCCCCCCCGAACCCATATGTGTAGAGGAGTTGCCCCATCATAATTCTTGGTGTAGGGATCGCATTCCGCGTCCAATAAGAGATCAATACAGGTGCTTGATGATCCTTCAACAGCGAGGTGCAGAAGCGTGGGCCCACCTTTGGCAATGTCGACATATGCGCCATCTTTGTCTAGCCTCTCGTCAGCGAGGCATTGGGCGAGGACTTCAGCTTGATCGTTGAGCACTGCGCATCTCGCCCTTGCGATAAGTGCTCCCTCCGACTCGGCCCACTCGAGGGTGCAGGAATTCACGAGTGATGGATTGTTAACGTAGGCGAAATCCATCCCGAGCGCCCACTCGCAGACAATGGACTGGACTTGTGACACCCAATTCGATTCCTTGAGTTTCGACTGTGTGAGGTACTGCACCAGATGGAGCGATGATGTCTCCAAAGGACTGGCTCTTTCGTCGTCATCTGGTACGCAAGCTTGTAAGCAGTACTCGAGCGCATCAATATCCAATTTTCCCGGGATGACGCCAAGAGACAGAAGCTTCGTGATCGGCGTCAAGTCGTGGAAGTAAGAGCAAAGACGACACGTCGAATAGAAGATAGACCGTCCGCAGAAGTTGTGACCTGACAGCTTCGCACCCCGGGAGATGAGACAGTCGAGCGTCTCGTTGCGTCTTTCTGCGGTTG
This sequence comes from Coniochaeta hoffmannii, assembly GCA_030052785.1. Classification (NCBI taxonomy): domain Eukaryota; kingdom Fungi; phylum Ascomycota; class Sordariomycetes; order Coniochaetales; family Coniochaetaceae; genus Coniochaeta; species Coniochaeta hoffmannii. The sequence continues at coordinate 17,649 of JANBVN010000250.1, forward strand.
GCAATACGTTACCGGCCCTGTAATCCACGAATTGACCGGTTGCCCATACGTTACCGGCCCTGTAATCCACGAAATGACCGGTTGCCCATATCGAAACCATGGCCAAATCAAGAGGCCGTGCTAGGCCAGATCGAGCATTGATGGCGGCACCACTGTCGAGAAGAATGGTGCATATCTCGGGGATGTTGAAGGCCGCGGCTAGCTGAAGCGGCCCGAAGCTCGGTTCGAGGACTATGTTGCAGGCTATTCGCATTGACTCCTCCGTCCTATCATCACGTTTTCCGGCCACATGCAGGTAATAGAGGAGGTGGATGGCCCACGATGAGGAGTACCTTGTTTTCGATGTATGAAACAGACACCGGGCAAGGTCCAGTAGCAGGGGTGAGATGAGGCCGCGCTGGGTGAGGTCCAGCCAACCCCTAACCGAATACTTGTAGAAGGGGTATTTTTTGTCCCTCTCCAGCGCCACCTCGAGCTCTGTCTCGATGACTTCGGTGGGCTGTCAATTAAAGTTTATCAATTGCAAACATCTGAGACACTGTGCGGCTAAGGACTCTTCAAAGTCCTGTCTGTCGATGAGATAACTCTGAAGGCCCGGTTGAAGCGACGTTCCCGCCAAGGCTCCTTCGTTTTCGAGAAACTCCTGGACCGAGAAGTGCGCAAACTCGAAATATAGATTGTCTTTCGTCTTTCTGATGAGGCTGCTACACCTTCGAGAGATCTCCTGCTCCGAGATGGTGTTGCTGGCATCCAGGGTCGAACCGGCCTCTTCCGGGATTGAAACGGCTTGCCGGAGTTCAAGAATGGTCAACGGGCGGCGAGCGAAGGCAATGAAGCGAAGACACAGCTGCACTATCCTCTGCACCTGCGGCGAGCACCGATTGACTCGTTCGAGCAGACGACGATAGCTCTCGGGCAGATCTGGAGGCAAACTCTTCAGAGCTTCTCTGCGCTCCGCATCATGGGCGCAGTCACAAAGGTAGTCTAACTGACAGGCCACCCAGCGGAACCTGGAGTTTGGGAGGTTAGCCTCACTTGAAAAGAACAACAAGGGCGACTGCCGGTACCAACTGACATTCCTTCAGCCCGGCCAACGAGAGTATCCATGATTTCTTCTCTTAGAGTGATGTTGTTTAGCTGAAGCCGCCTTGTCCGGATTCTGGTGTCCAACTCTGCACTAACGTAGAGCCTGACATCATCAGTATGGGCGGCAATCTCAAGGTGCTCGAAGTCGGCTTGCAGATATCCACGGATGCTGTCGTGATCCCGGCTAAAGAGAGCCATGGACATGCCGGTGGTATACTCGCCCAGTTCCGACAGGACCTCGACGACGTCGTCAGTGTTGTCGCCACATTCGTCGAGCCCATCCACGATTATGATGACCTGGTCGAATAGTTGAGACATTTTGATGATGCGTGCTCTCAGCTCTGAAGGATCGGGGTTCTTCTTGAGACCATTCTGCGGGTGCAGCTCGTGGTAATAGTCCTGCAGCACTCCAAAGGCTTCGTCCTTTTGGCGGGCGAGTTGAGACGCCACAGCGCCAAGTATATTCGCGATGTCCCAGGTAAGGGGACTCTTGTAGTCGCAAAAGAAGAACCCAACGGCGACGTTAGGCTCCGCGCAGCTCCGCGACAAGGCGTCTTGGACCACTGCTCCCGCTAGGACCGTCTTGCCCGCACCAGGGATGCCGCTCAGCCAGAGTTTCGAACCCGGACTCTCCAGCCACTGGATAAAAGCTGGCGATTCCGTGAGCCATAGCCCAGTCATCGGGTGCCTGAGCTTGATGCTCATCTCCAGGTTGGGTTGGGGGTCGACTCTAATGAAATAATCGAGGATTTTTTCCTTCTCGTGGTCGACCGCGATCTGGGTAGTAATCCCTATTCTCTTGACAACCTCGGCCATGTCGGAGATGCTCTTTGCCTGGTCGTCAACTTTGGAGAGGCACAGCTGCAGCTTCCGTATTGAGTCGGCAGACATGGCCGCGGTAATGGTCTGCTTGTGACGAGAGAGTTCGACCATGATCTCCTTGGTCTCCGAGGCTGAAAAGGGCCACTTGAGCTGGCGCACCAAGCCGTCCAGCTTGCTGGATTTTGCGCTGAAGCTGACGATGCCCTTCTTGACCCTCTTCTCTACCCGGTCGAGGGTTGCTCTGCAGTGATTCAGATAATGGTTGCGGAGAGTCGGGTCGAAAGCATCGCCTTCTGCCTCGAGGTCCGAAGCGAGCGCTTCGAGGCTTCGCAGCAAGGTTGACAGGGTATTAACTTCGTCGGCGAGGGTTTGGATCTCGCTCTTGGCATCCCTGGCTGCTCTGACGTATTTGTATACATTGCGGAACAGGATATCAGCCAGACTGATGATGCCAGCAATACTGGCTGCCATCCCGAGAGGATCAGCCATGGTGCCTGTTGTACCCGGCGTAGTCGAGGTCACAGCTTCGTGCAGCTGAGTCCACAGCCTCGTTGAGGTAGCTTCTCTCCCCTTCAAATCGTAGGAAGGTCCAAAGCAGATGGGAAAGGGGTTGTCAGAACACCCACAAGTGATTCATTTAACGGGCGATGATCGAAGAGTACGGCGGCCTGAAACAGAAAAGCAAAAAAATAGAAAAGGAGAACTGAAGTCGAGCAAACGAAGGCTGAGGCAGCTCGTCGGGACGCCCGCCAGCTCATCGCGCACCAAAGCTGCCTCCTAACTTCGCCCATGACGGGGCAATGCAATGACGCGCCCGGGGGCCTGGTGTTACCCCAGATACAAACGTAAAGGAAGAACAGCAGGCTCTCATCAGGCCCCAGCCAACGGGAGGTGGCCACGTCCAAGGGCGTTGGTCCATTTCGAGTTATGCCTTGTGAAAATACCTTCTTGCGATGGAACAGTCCAGAACGATATAACCCTAAAACCGGTCGCCGATCGATAAGAGCCTAGAACCAAAGGTGAGTCGTGAGGTTGAAGTTCTCGACGAGGCAGATTTGCATTTTCGAGTATCAAAGCAAGGTGGGGTTCCTTCCTCGCACCTCGCAGCCTTGACAAGGTGCCTTATGTACCTCCTATAATGGAAGACACGCCGGGACACTTGCCAAGCGGCTAAATAAAGTCCGAAGCTGCCCAGATTCATTTCTTGGGTGCCACCCCAGTCGGCGGCGTTGTTGGAGTGGCAGAGTATATTTCCATTTCATAGTCAGGAGGAAGACGGGACAACGAAGAAGGTAATGGAGGATATTCCGGAGGCCGACGACATCATGCATGCAAATCCTGGAAGATCGTCGGGACAGTACCATGCTCAAGGTGGTCCGCAACAGTGACCGTCCAAATTGCATGCTGCTGCTTTTACATGCATCAAACACCTGCCATAATCCGTTTATATACCCAAGCCACCTCTGTATAAGGTTACTATTTGAAGTCGGCATGCACCATCCCGAGGAACCATAACCCATTGATACATCCCTGTCCCGCCATTCACCATAGAAATCCCACTTCCTAGCTCCCAAAAGCAGCAGCAGGATAAGCCCTCTCCTTCTTCCTCCTCGCACTCGAACTACTCCTCGAACTCGCCCCGGAAGCAGGGGCACTAAGATGCTGTGTCGTCGTCCCCTTAGGCGGCCCAATGCTGGCGGCAACCATATCAACCGGCAAGTCATTCCACTCCGTCTCGGGCCTCGCCTTCTGATAACTCAGCGACGTCGTCGTCCCCGGCCTCGGCAGCACCTTCTTCTTCTCCGCTCCATCCTTCTCACCCATTCCAGTCTTCTCCAAAAACCCGGGCAGATTCAACGCCCCGGCAAGCACGCTCCCTCTCCCCCTCTCACCCTCCTCCGCAACACCCTCCCCGCTGCTCTCCTTCCCTCCGTTCTGCTGCTGCGACGAGCCGTGCATGTCGCCGATGCTCCGGGAAACGACCCACGCCGTGTCCGGTCGGAGTCGGAAGTAATACCCCGCCACGGGCCGTCCTTCACGCTTGAACCCTCGGGACGTATACCACCGCAACCCTTCCTCGTTCTCGGTCCACACGTGCGCGTAGACGGTCCTGATATCCACGTCGGACTCGCCGTCCACGTTAACCAGCGCGGCCGTGGAGACGACGTGTTCCAGCGCTGCCGCCGCGAGGCCGAGGGAGCGGTAGGGCGAGAGGAGGGCGAGGCTCTGGATGTATATCGCCGACGCCTCCGAGGGGTGGGAGGGGGACTCGAGGCGGCAGACGATGCTGCCGACTACTTTTGGGGTGGACGAGGGGGAGTCGGACCAGAGGATTGCGCGGGAGAACAGGGAGGATGTGGGAGTCGTGAGGATGGTGGTGTAGAAGGAGTCCGGGTAGGTTATTTGTAGGAGGAGGGAGTTTATCCGCCGCAGGGCTGGAATGTGGTCCGGTGTTATGGGGGCGATGGTCGCGTTGGTGGGGAGGGATGGGGGCGGCGGGAGGACCGGGAGGGAGGCGAGGCAAGGGAGGGAGGGTGGTGGCTGTGGTTGTGGTTGTGAGGGCCCTAGGGGTGGCGCGGCGCGTGAGTGGCGCGGGAGGGGTGGTGGTTGTGGGATTGACGCTGGATGCTTAGTAGGTGCTGGTTGCGTCTCAACTGCTGGTGCTCTGCTGTTGTTGTTCTCGTTGCTGCTGCTCGTGTCTTGGTGTCTCGGCGGGGTGATTGATGATGTCGTTGGAGGGGCGGCGGCGTATGTGGGCTGCCGGGGTTGGAAGAAAGATCGGATGGACGGCTGTACGAGCGTCGGCGTCTTGGCTCGCTGGTCCATCGCATTTGATTGCGCTGAACACATCCGCCAGTGAATATCTCAGGAAAGGGGATTTGTTTACTTTCAACGAGAGCGGCAGGAGTGGGTTGGGTGTTCTCTGGCTCACAAGAATTCCATCGCTGTCAACTTATCAATTGGAGGCAGGGGTGCCGTGCCTTCCATTTCGCGGGACATCGTGGCGCGTTTCCAGCTTCGGTTAGCGGGATCGGGGAGCTGCCGGATGGCCGGTGTGCTGCCCCACCGGACTTTCAGGGGAGCAAAGTGCTTGCATGTTGCTTCTTTGCAGTGCTCGGCGACACCAGTTGACAAAAGAAGACGAACGGAATTCTGGTGCCCAAGCAAGCCGAGTTAGGAGGATTGATGAGTCAATCAACGAGTCGCTATCTAGGTAAACAATTGTACAGTATCATGTCCGATTACAGCTCCTCAGCCGCTCGGCGAGGTGGCTTACCTTCTGTCGTTGTCAGTGGGTTCAGTGCTCATCAGCTGTGTTTGCACTGTTTGGTACCCCGTAGACGTCCGACTTTCGTCCCTTGTAAAAAAAAAAAATATTCTCTAGCCCACGGCCTGGAACACAACTCTCTTCCGCCTGTTGATCAGCAATCAACCGCCCCAAACCGGTATCAGCTCATTCCCTTACCTTGCCCTTCACCGCAGAGCAAGAACAATTGTCGCTGAACCGTTCATTCGAATTGCAACATTCCAGACATCTCATATACCCTTATCTTGCTTATCTCTATCCTGACGTTACCCAAAGTGCCTGTAGGTTCCCGTGGTTACCTGCTACAGTGTCCTCGAGGTAGGTATCTTCCAGTTTATTTTAGCGCAGCAGAGACGGGCTTCCGTCAGCTGCCCGCCAACCAGCTGGGCCGAATTGCCAACGGACCCGATACGGATCACAGCCCCTTCGGCCACCCTTTCCCATCGTCCGGCTGCCCGACTTGAAATTCTCCGGCCAGGTTGCTGCAGTCTCCTTTTACAACATCACACATTGCGAGGCTGCGGCGATGTCGTGGTCAAGTACGGGGAAGGCCGGCGTCATCGTCGCGCCTGAAGAGTCGACCAACATGGAGAACCTTGTAAGTCGCCATCAACTCTTTCTAGATGATCGCTCCGTGGCCTGTTTGGTCTCGTGCATCAGCATCTCCTACCCCTTCTAGACCGCCGGACGCCTCGATGCAATGTTACTGGCAGGAAGCGATGCTAATGCCTCGGCCCGTTGTTCAGGCCCACGCCGTCCTAGACGACGTCCTTTACAACATCGTCCACGACCTCCTCATTAAAGTGCACCGAGACGAGAAGATCGCCCGCGCCAACACAGCTGCCATTCGTGTTGAGAAGCTGGCTTCCACCTCGTCCGAGTCCCCAGAGATCAACCCGGACGTGCGCATAGAAACCGACGCAGCCATATACGAGGGCGGCAAGGTCACTCTCCGAGGCAACCCGCTCAAGACCACGAAAGACATCCTCTGTCCGCGCTGCCACAATCCGAGACTCCTATACCCGACGGACGGCAAGGGCGCCCGTAAACCCGAACCGGGCGCTATATACTGCAAGAAACACCCCTACATCGACAAGCCCGGGTACGACATCTACGGTCAGACATGGGTGGCGCCAGGACCAGGCCGGGGCAAGAAGAAAAAGGACATGAAGCTGGGCGACGACACACCAGGTACTCCGATATCCGACTCGAAGGAACGACCGCCAAACGTCCTCTCGTTTCCGTCGGCGACGTGCAGCAAGTGCAAGCGCTGCATCCTCGTCACGCGACTCAACAACCACATGGGCTCGTGCATCGGCAACAGCGGCCGCAACGCCAGCCGCGCAGCAGCCCAGAAGATCAGCAACGGCGGCAGCAACGGCAACAGCCAGAACAACGACAACACGCCCCCTTCCAGCCAGAAAGGGACGCCGGTACCGGGGTCACGAGCCGTCAGCCCCCGGAAACGCGACGCCGACGAGATGGAGGACGACTACGAGGAGTCCGACCCGGCGAATACCCAGAAGAAGAAGAAGATCAAACCGACGGCGCTCCCGAAGAAGGTGATCCTTAAGAGCAAGGCCGGCGGGACGCCTGGCGGGCCCAAGAAGGAGAAAGTCAAGACCAACTCGCTGCTGAGCGGCGAACTCAAGGTCAGCGACTCGCCCAAGCTGAAGAGCGCCGAGGTGCCGCCGAAGAAGTCGACGTCGAAGATACCATCTCCGGCCAAGAAACTGAAGTTGGGTGCTGGGAAGCCGCAGCTGGCTGCGGCGTCGCCGGTGCCGCCGCCCAAGGCTGCCAATGGGAACAGGGATGCCGACGAGGCATCCGAGTCTAGCGGCACGCTGTCCTCGCCCCCTCGCTAGCAGCGGTCTCAGCAGGAGGCCGCGAATGCTAGTAGAAAGCTCGACGGCGAGGTCCTGATTGAGCAGGCGCCACCTTGCCAGCTTGACCATCGCGCTGTGACCAGGCAACAAAGACGGCCTCGAAAGCCTCCGAAGAGCTGCAGCCAGTGATATACACATCACTGCTTCACATCACAACTACCCGTACATCACATCACCGACCGGCCGGTACCATCATCAGCCGGGTCAGCTTCAACACCACTTGTATTAGCCACCTCCATCTTCCTCACTTGCATTGATCAGGGGTTACGGAAAGGAAAGGGAATTCTGCATATCCGGACGAATTGGCTTCGTCTGGCGTTCCGCGTTAGGGTTCAACTAGGGGCATTGTTTCTTTGTTTCTAGAAAAGGAAGCGCAAATTGCGTTCGGTTTTATGGAACTATAGTCATCACGTCTGGCCTCGCGTCAGACAAGCGGTCAGTTTGTATACAGAAGAAAGACCGTTTCATTCTTTACCGCCTCGTACTTTTACGTGCCACCCATACCTGGTATATCCTCCCACAGCCCTTTTCCACCTAAGCCATGCTGCCCCAGCAACGCCATACCCGTAACGCCACGCACCATCCCAGATCTAGAGTAATACCCTCTTCCCTCCTCTTGTACCCCAGCCCCTCTACGTATCAACCTACATCTCCCCCTCCCCCTCCTCCAGCACCCTCGCCCTAATAATCCTAACCTCCTCAACCGGCCGATCCTCCTCCCCGGTCCTCACCAATCCCATCCTCTTGACGACCCCCATCCCGCTCTTGACCCTCCCAAAGATGGTATGCTTCCCGTCCAGCCACGGCGTGGGCGCGAGCGTGATGAAGAACTGGCTCCCGTTCGTGTCCGGCCCGGCGTTGGCCATGGACACGACGCCCGCGCCCGTGTGTTTCAGCTCCGGGCTGATCTCGTCCTCGAACTTGTCGCCGTAGATGGACTGCCCTCCCCTGCCGGTCCCCGTCGGGTCGCCGCCCTGGATCATGAAGGAGGGGATGATGCGGTGGAAGATGGTGGAGTCGTAGTACCCCCGCGAGCAGAGCGTGACGAAGTTGCGGACTGTCTTGGGGGCGTGCGGGGTGTAGAGCTCGAGGGTTATCGGGCCCTGGGATGGTTAGCATGGGAAGAGGGAGGGATTGGCGGGGAAGAGTGGAAGGGGGAAGGGAGAGCGTACCATTGAGGTTTCTAGGAGAACGTTTTGGGCCATTGTTTTTGAGCTGCGCTCTCTCTCTGGAGTGACAATTTCGTGGTTGTTTTCTTGCGGAGAAGTGCCACGGATGCGATGGCGTTGGAGCTGGTGGGTTTGAAGCTTGAAGCTTTGGATGGCGGGATGTTCAAGGTGAAGGTGTATGTATTTGGAGGAAAGCTACCCCCACTATGACCGTTTACCTTCGGTGAGCGGGCTTGGCGCCAGGACAGGAACTCCTTGACTTAACCAAATGGGGTAGTTTATAAACAACATTATCGAAGTTTGGAGGAAGGACAGACAGTATTCCTCTCTGCCGGACGATTATCCTGCTGAAGTAAATCCCTTCCTGCGGACTGCTACTATGCTCCTAAACCCGTCATGGAACGTAAGGTCGCGGACGTGCAATTAAACCATCCTACGCGACTTGAACTTGCCTTAATGACACGACGATTCCTTGTAGACCTGTGGCAGGATTACGCATACAAGATACGTATAACGATCGTCTTCTCGCCCAGTAGTCGTATAATCACCCAATCGGCTGCTCGTAGGGTAGGTACCAGCACTAACATGCGTAATCCTGCCGTAGGTGTAGTACTACGCAGTGTTCCCGCCCTCGCATCACCTTGGAGAAGATCACCAAGAAGACATGGTACGGTGGAATGCCGGTGACTTACGAGAGGTGATCGAGTCCGGAGGATATGGCACCCTAAAAGTGTGCTCCTTTGAGGGTTCGCCTGTAGGGTTTGGCGGCTGAACTCTGGTAAGGTACCCTCGAGGAGAGGAGACGCTGGGCGAGCAGCCTGAGCAGCGCGCTTTTAGAAGTAGCTGGACAGCCAATCAGGATGCTGTTGGCAATGTATCTCGTATGTTTCACTCTCTGCATGGTGCGACTTTTGCTTACATGTCTAGGACTGATATTCATGACGGTCAAGTTGGCTGACAGTGTCACGGACTGGGTCTAAGATACTGGATCGTGTCTATGAGAAGCTAGAAGAAAGGCGAGACGCGTTCGTCATATTGTCAACTACTGAGTTCCATCGATACAGCAGACTTCATTCGGGACTCTCAAAACCGTCAATGCCAAGTACGGCACCTGCACCAGCATATTTCGTCGGTTAAGAGACGCATCGCATCCGCAGCAGTCAGTGCCAGCTGAGCGGCGAACAATCACATACTCTAGACGGAGAAAGGAACCTAAGCATCATAACTTTACAACCCAAGCAGACTAAACATATTTCCTCTATAAGCACCGGCATCACCCGCCCTTACTTCGACATATTCCCCAAAGGGCCGATTTAGTACGCCAGAGTACACTTGTCAAAATATCCCGCCTCAGAGGAGTGATTCACCAGCCCGCAAACAGCACTCCAATTCTCGTCCTCGAGACAGTAGATGACCCTGTCGGGCCGGGGTCCGGACGCGGCCACGCGTCCCAGGCGTACGCGCCGCCGCCGTCGTGCGAGATGGGCATCTCCATCATGGTCCCGCAGGCGCGCCGGTCGTTGCACGTGGCGCCGTTGACGTCCCAGACGAAGCCCTCGGAATTGGCGAAGGCGTGCGGGTAGCCGCTCCGGCCGGCGTGGTCCCGGTACGGGAAGCGGGCGAAGGCGTCCCAGACCGCGGGCTTGGAGAAGGAGGTGCCGCCGTACTTGCTCGGGCAGTTGAAGCCTGTGAACTGGATCGATACATTGTTAGTTAGCGGTTTTCATTGTTGGTTTGGGCGACTCTCTGCGCAGGGGAAATCGGTGCCCGGAGGACTTACTGCTGCCGCTTCGAGGGTTTTGTTGGAGACGGCAGGGCCTCCTGTGGTTTCCGGCGAGGGATCTCCAACTGGACTTGCGGCTGCAGTGCTTGCGAGCACCAGCTGAAGGACGGTGCGAAGGACTTCATGGTCGTGGTGAGAATCAGCTTTGCTCGCCTGTTATTGTGGTCTTCTGAGGCTGGGTATGCTTCTCGTTCTTGTCTTGCCCCCAATGCCGGGTCGTAGTCCTTCTTATAGATCTATCTCCGTGCAAGATGGTGGACTTCATGACATTAAGCCTCAGCGAATATTCCTATTGTTGACTCGGCATCACCGTGCCTCTCATCTCCTTTACGAGGTCTTCTTACAGATGGACAGGACTGATCCAAGACATGCGAGGCCAGGCGGCAGCTCGCGATGGCCATTACATGATGCCTCAGCTCTTGTAATAGGGCCGGCAACGGTTTCACCCGATATTGATGCTATACTGATACCAAATATCCAGTGGCCGGGGTCGAAGAGTTGATCCTTCAAGGGTGAGATGGACAGTTGGCCGGGACATCGCCGACCTCTCAGCTGTCAGTGCGCAATTTCAGCGTCAATCATGAACGACATGTTCAGAGGAGAGGGTGAGAATTCTCAGGTCTTCGGCGGGCAAAGGGGCCATGCACCGCCGCAAGGGACGTTGCGTTGGAAATAGACTCGGCTGATGCAATTTAAGCTGTCAGATCTGTGCAACACGATGAGTGAGATCGAACGTTCAAACCTGGTTGCACTTGTATAAACCGCGTCTCCCAGGCCTTGGGGTTGCTTGAGCCTCATCTGAAGCTCTGTGGTACATCAGCCCATATAAGTGTTGTACACGCTTAAACTAGCTGATGTGATGCCAGGCATGCATCAGCCGGTCAGTCCATAGTGTCCTACCAAACGGCTTATCCGAGGCAAGTTCGGCGACTCGACGTACATTTCTTAGTGAGATGGCCGTAGAGAGAAAGGCACTATGTTGTCACCTCGAATCATAGAGTATATAAAGTCGTCCACATGCCAGAAGATAGCATGTTTATATCCCCAGACAAGCAACAATTGATCATCCACAACTAAGCACCAACTTCACCCCCTTTCCCGACCACAATAAAAAGGTCAAGCACCATGCACGCCGCCACATTCATCTTCGCCCTCTCCAGTCTGGTTGGCCACAGCATGGCCTCGTCAGGAAAGTGCCACGGCCAGCGCCTGTATTGCGGACACTCGCTGAAGAACATGGGTAAGTCCCGCTCCATCAATATGCTCTACCACAATATTCTTTTTCTTCCAAGTGACTGACTCTTACTATTCCAATAGGCTGGTCCGACGACGACATCTGGGCTGGCATCTACAAGGGCAATCAATGGTACCCCAATGAGCTGAACACGGGCCATCTGCCTCAGACACTCTTCGAGTGCGACGGTCGCAACGGTGATGACGCCCTCTGGTGGCGGAGCGCTTGTGCTGATGGCGGGTGTCATGATGCTGGCTCTGGTCACTCTGACTACTGCGGGTGATCAGCGGTTAACTGATAGAAAGACGGCGACAGGTATTATGATAGAGAACTGAATTGCCGAATCGGTCAAACTTTTGGCATCAGCATTCAACATGTTTTAATTCAGTTCGATTGATAGAGTTCTCTTTAGTTACTGGAATGAGGAAGTGCGGTAGAACAGAGACTACGATAGTTTCAAAAATTTCAATTGTATGGATCGTTATACATACAATAAAAGCAAATAATGTGAAGAAGGAAGGTTAATTTACTGTTTACAATCTTCCGATTATAGATATAAAGACCGCCCTGCTGTAGTGTTTGGCACGATCCTGGCTTCGACTGTTGTCGAGGGAACAACCAAGAGAAAATCGCATGACAATACAGTACACGTCCTCTATATTTACCTCCCTTAGCATTCCTTTTCTTAGAGTACAGCACTATCACAATAAGTATAAATCAAGGGCGTCGTGCCTTATGTCATGATTAAATAGACTTTCCAAGCTAGTATATCGAAGCGCGGTTATGCGTCAGACCACGACAGACACTCAGAGCATAGCTGACCTCAGACTGAGCGCTTTATGCACAAGCCTTCATGCTACTGAGCCAGAGAGACTGCGGTCCGCTCCTTAAGAGAACATAGGCTTGTGGCAAGGTTCGCATGAGCCATGGGCCAGAATATGCGACACAGGGGGAGTACCAGTCCTACCTCTTGTTGCAGGTAGCTGATTTCTCAGTCCCATAGCCCTTAATCTCAATCTCTCGTCCCTCAGTAGTATCTCGTCGTGTATATGCGTATCCAATCCTTCAGACTTTCCAGGCCCTGTTGACAGAAATGTCCAAGGGACGCACTACATTTCTTGGGAAACACCGCGAGTCTTCAGGAGATCGTAGGCCGGGGGTACCTCACCCCCTCCGGAACAAGACTATTAAACTTGGACGGTGGTTGAACTTGACAGCCCTGCTCTTTTGTCTAGCCTTTACTGAGTTAACTCATACGGGGCTGTTTCTTATCCACCTGCCCCTATTGGCATCCGCAGGAAACACGTCTCCCGGTGACTGCAATAGCAACGTGCTGCGGCACTAGCCAGTGGTGCCGAGCCTCGACGCCTTCAGTTTAATGAATGACCGCTTTCCCTTCTTCCCTGGAAGTTTGTTTATCATCCAACAATAAGCGGAGCATAAGGCCTTGCACCAACGCTGACTTTCAGCTAACCTTGAACCCTCCTCTCTGGGACTCTCATATCCTTTGAAAACCCCAGTCTCCGCTCTTGAATTCTTTATAGTCAAGAGAGAGTTTTGTCTTGAAGAAACACCATCTGCGAGCTGTATCTATCCTGGGAGCGGTGGTCACTAGTAAGTACTGTCGAATGTAAACTGCTAGGAATTACGGAGCTTTCTTGTGCGGTTTGTACTCACAATTACCCAGTCCCTCCTCTTTCAAGGGCTTGTCGAGAACAACCGAGGAGCCAGACAGCCTATTCTTTCGAGCAACCACAAACACACAAGTGAGTCAAGGAGACACCACCTCCTTCCATCAGAGTGATTGCTGACCAGTGATAGAACCTCAGAATGGCTTCATCCTCTTCGTCGGCCTCCCAGACAGTGGTTTCCGCCAGACGAACCAGATCCATCACGAGCATCAATGATGTGATCAGATATCTCAACGAGCACGCGACGTTGGGGCCTCACAAGAACCTCGCCGAGGTGCTTGGACAATGGCACATTGGCTCGGGTGGTCCTTCGACCAGACAGCTCCTCTTCATAAACGAAGCCATGATTGAAGCGATGAAGAGGGCTATGAGAACATGCCTGGATATGCTTGAGTACCGGTGTGCGACTAATATCAAGGCTGTGAGGTATGTTCATGCTGTGTTGGACGAGTTGCGAGTTCGTGCCGGTAAGTGACCCTAAGTGGTGAGATGAACAATGGAAAGGGAAATACTGACACTATAACACGTCAGAGCGTTCCTTGGCCAAGCCCTCTTCATGGCCTTGCGTATACCTCGACAACAGGCTCAATGCCCTCTTTCATTCCGAATTCATGGCGGCTGAAGAGAGCGAGTCGATTATCACAACCCTAGCGGGTCAAAGGTAAGTGCAGCTATGAGCGCGGCGCTCGTGGTTGTTGAGTCCTGCAGTCACATACTTACCGTCATCTTCCCCTTCCTAGTGAGAACAAAACCCTCAGCAACAGTGGTGAGCCTCGCAGCACCAAGACCAACGCTGCCAACGCCAACCTGGCCACGTCTAAGAAACGCCGCATCGTCATTCGTAGCCGATCTCGGTCTCCTCCCCGAGACAGGGATCTCGTTCGCCGCCGATCCCAGTCTCCTCCTAGAGCCAGATATCCCACTCGCGCGGCTCGAGCTGATCCAATTGGCCCTCCCGCCGATTCCTTTGCCGCATATCCACCTCGAGGCTTTCACCCATCCTTTGTGGGCATTTCCTGGCCCGCTGCCACTGCAACCCCCAACAGTCCCGGTGCTACAGCGACCCCCAGCAGTTCCGCTGCAGCGGCACCGAAAACCCACACCAGTCGCGGGCACATCATCAGGGGCAACGACGAATTCTCGGGGAAAATCATCCACGCAGCCCAGACCGTGGCCCCTCTTCCCAGGCCGTGGTTCACCGCTCCGGATCAGCAAAACAACTGGGTGGCAGCAGAGATCCTTCTCCTAGTGTACGAGGAGACACGCGGCCCCTTCCGCTCCGGCACCCGTACGGCCAACTTCCAGATCTCCGAGTGGTGCCGCTATGTAAGTCGTTCCGGTTCGATTCTCACCCACCGGTAGAGCAAAGCTGACAGACTCGTTTCCTCTTTCGCTGTAGCGCCTTCATCAGTGGGGCTTCAATCGTCCGAAGAATAGCATTGACCAGAAGCGCTCGAACCTTTCAAAGGGTGGCTGGTATCCCATCCTCGCAGCCAAGGCCGAGACGCTGGTACGCTATGGACGGGACCCTGGCGGTATCGCGATCCTGAAGCCACAGCAGAGTATCCTCAGCAATCCTGCGGCGAATGGACAGACTGATGATATCTGGGAGCGTCAGGGTTGAGAGAGAAGCCGGATGGTAGGCGGGAAGGGCAAGTGAACGGGCGGGAGTGTTAGAGTCACTGAGGACTGTGAACACTTGTACTTACTAACTGCTGCTGCTTTCACCGTTATTGTACAGTACTGTACGTGTCTACTTCAGAGGACAATGCCTTGGCAAGGGCGGTCCTACCTCTGCTGTTGGAACTGCCCGTCGCAGCTACAGACAGGAAGGCAAGCACGGAACACGGAGCTGGCGTTTACGAGGATTTACTTGCCAAAGAGGCACAAGACGGATGTGGTAGACTCGGGCAGCTTTCGAGCTCAATGATTATGTATAGTACTTGATGAGCGATAACTTAGTAATAAAAAAAGACACTGAATTTGATTCCACTTCTGTCTTGTATTCAGTGCAAACAATACGAGTCCGGAAAGCAAGCTCGGATCACTTGACTTTACGTTCCTCCCTAACTTGGAGCAGGGGAAGGTAAGGCAAAGTGAAGTGTTGATATCGAAGGAGGTGTCGTACGGAGCGCTTGATCCACTTTCAAGGCTGATGGACCTGCACTAGTGCGCGCTAGCGAGTACGTACCGTGACCTCCATTCCGCGGTTGCAACCGGACAGCTTCAAAGAACAGGCGCAACAACACCATAACCAGCAACTCGACCATCTCACTCTTGAATACCAAATTACAATGTCCTCCGAAGACGCCCACATGACGAACTCTTCTTCAGCACCACCTCCGCTCCCAAGCGACGACGAGCCCAAGTACGGCGGATACACGCGCTTCGAGCTAGAGCTGGAGGTCTGTCTCCTCGTCTTCTCTGCTTTATCCTCCCACTTCAGACCTTGTACTGACTTCTCCAGTTCGTCCAATCCCTAGGCAACCCGTACTACCTCAACCACCTCGCCGCGCGCAAGCTGCTCTCCAACCCGCAGTTCGTGGCCTACCTCGACTACCTGCAGTACTGGACCCGGCCGCCCTACCTCAAGTACCTGACCTTCCCCGGCCCCACGCTGAAGAGCCTGCAGCTGCTGCAGACGGAGCGGTTCAGGCAGGACATCATCTCGCCGGACCTGGTCAATGTGCTGGTGCAGGAGGGGATGAAGGCTGCTGTCGAGTGGCACAGGGAGACGTGATACAGGTGTACAATGTGGAAGAAGAGAAGGGAAATATAACTCTGCGCGGCGTGTATGAGAAAGCATGCGTACGACTCGACTCATGCAGAAGACGAGCAAGCCGACGGGCTCAAGAACGTGGAGGACCAGGTCACGAGCTTTGAGCCGTGGATGTCCAGCGGAAGCGAGCCATCGAGCTTGGATGGCCGCTGACAGACTTTGACAAGCCCTGGAAGACACGAGTCACCCGGAGTCAGCTGTCCGAACGGGGAGAGCTTCAAGACCAGGTCGTGGTGTACCGAAGAGAAGAGGACACAGCTAGGCATGACGAGGGTGTAGGGGCGGGGGATAGAACACCCCGATCGCAGGATCTCTGCATATTTATAGCACAAGATACGCGGTTTTCAGTTTGCAAAGCAAACACAATCAAAGACAAATCGAGACCGCCCCGAACTCCATGCAATGCGACCTCTATAACCCATGCGCCGGAACCATAACTCCTACCATGCTGAACTCACATAGCCCTCCATAACCCCTCCAGACCCGATTCCTCAACACCGTAGCCCCCAACACCTCAATCCCTCCAGCGATGACCGCAAGTCATACACTTGTAAAAGTTCTGTTACCAGTCAGCAAATATGTCCCCATCCCATCCCCCTCCCCCCCGCTCTCCATCACAAAACTTACCGTCATAGGCTCATCGGCACTCCTGATCTGCACCGAGAAGAAGGCCGCCTCGTCCCCGTTGCAGCTCGGGTTCCCGCACTGGATCTTCTGCTTCTGCGCGTTGTCCCACGCTCCCGGGCCGCCGAAGACGTCCTCCTTCTCCTGGCGCGCGAAGTTGCGCCGGCTGAAGATGGTCTGCTCGATCGGGTGCTCGTAGGGGCAGGTGCGGCACTCGAGGCGGTTGCGGCCCGTCTCCATGGCGCTGACGGTGAGGATGTTGGAGCAGTGGGGGCAGACTAGGTGACCATTCGACATGGGTTAGCCAAGGGGCGAAGGGAGGAAGAAGAGGGAGGCGGAGGAGGGGGATGGGGGAAACCTACAGAGCAGCATATTGGGTAGGTCTTGGCTGAGCGGATATGTGGTTTGTTGAGTATAGAGACCACGCTGCAGCTCCTCGAGCAGACGTTAGATGTGCGGCGTGCTTGCGAAAGCTGTTCTGTCGCAAAGTTCGCAGACCAGTCATTCCCGCGCCGCCTTCAAAGAAAAGTTCGGCCCCGCTATTGCCCATCGATCCATGACAACCTGGAAGGGATGCCGAGCGGGCGGACGCTAGCGCGGTCAGGTACGTACCGCTAACTTGGGCGGCTGCCCCTCTGTCAACGGTTCTGGAACGTCACTGCCACCTCCTGTTGGATTTAACGCTTCGAGCGCCAGAGTTTCACTTCTTGGCTCGATCTGCCATCGTCTACGCGGCTTCAAGTAAACTTCTAAGGAAAACACCTGAATTTACGGAAAACCGCACGCTGGTTGCTCGGCAGCACAGCACACTCTAAACCGAGCTTCCGAAGCCTCCTCGCATCCCCCAAAATGGCTAATAACAACCACGAGCAAGAAGAAGAGCACGAGGTAGGAGTCTCTCCCGCAACAGCCACCATCCAAAACCACACATCCTCACACGATTGTCAAAACCAGGGCGCCTCCCCCTCCGAGCTCCTGATAGAGGCCTGCCGCCGCAACAACGTCGACCTCCTCCACGAAGTCCTCGAGTCCAAGTCCGACCCGGAGATAACCGCCCTGCTCAACACCACCACGACCGTGATGGGCAACCACCTCTACCACGAGGCCGCCCTCCGCGGCAACTACGAGGTCATCGACGCCCTCCTCGACATGCCGGGCTTCGAGTGCGACCCGGTCAACCGCATCGAGGGCGACACCCCGCTCCACTCGGCCGTCAGGTGGATCAACTCCGAACCGGAGGCGCAGAGGGAGTTCGGAAACGCCCTGGTGGAGATGATGCTCGAGGCCGGGTCGAGTCCCCGAGTGCGGAATAAGGGCGGGCTGACGCCCGTGCAGCTGGTTGATCCGCGGAATGAGGGGTTGAGGGAGGTGAAGCTGGAGAACGGGATGCAGCGCTTTATCACTGGAGAGTGGTTACACACGAGGATGGAACTGAGTG
>JANBVN010000251.1:0-35283 GCA_030052785.1 Coniochaeta hoffmannii
GACAGCGGCAACAACAACAACAACAACAACAACAACAACAACAACAACAACAACAACAACAACAACAACAACAACAACAACAACAACAACAACAACCGCGGACTGATCACCCGCACGACGGGCCGGGAAGGCGACTCTTTCTCGGAGGTCATGCGCGCCGGCATCGCGGCCCACCGCAACCCCGGCCCCGTCCCTCGCGCCTTCCTCCCCGGCGTGGCCGGCACCGACTCCTCGGCCCCGCCCACCCTCCACCCGCCGCCGCCCACCCGCTCCTGCCCTCCCCCGTCTTCTTCCTCGCGCCGGTTCGGCAACATCCGCGACGAGGACATCGAGCTGGGCGCCTACGGCGCGGGGATCGAGCGGACCGCTCCTGCTGCTTCCGCGGGCGGCGGCAGCAACCGGCTGGCGCGCCGCTGGTCGTCGTAGGACGACGGCCAGCGGGCCGCGTGGGCGTACCGGGTCCTGGTGGCCATGGTTGTGGTGGTGCCGCCCCTGGCGCTGCTGCCGCTGCTGAGCAACTTCCGCCGGGCGTTCCCGGGCATGGAGGACTTCCGGCGCGGCCGGCTGTTCCTGGCGGGCGCGGTGGTGTCGGTTTTGTGGGTGCTGGCTTTCGTGCTGGCGATGGTGGTGGTGTTTGCGCCTGGTGGGGCGGGGGGTCGTTAGGTGTGGGTGTTGGTGAGGGGAGTGGAGGGGAGGGCAGGGGATGGATGGCTGGAAGTGGGGTGAGGGAGGGGGGTGAGGGAAGAGGAGAAGGAGATTGGGGCCCCATTCAGTAAGGGGGAGGAGGAGGGTTTTGCGTTGTTTGCTTTTCCGTTGGCGTCGGGGCGTTGGTGTTTTTGTTCTGTGTTTGCGTTTTCTTTGCTTTTCTTTCGTTGTTGGCGTTGGGGCGTTGGCGTTTTGCGGTGTTTTTGCCTGTTTTTCTGCTTTTTGTTTCCTGTTGGCGTTGGGGCGTTGGAAGGTGAACTGGCCGGCGTGCCCAGCCTGTCGTTGTCGGAGTTGCTGGCGGCTGTTTTGTACAATTAATAGTTCGACCATCCTGCCCTCGCGGGCGGACGAACGTTGCTGGCTTCTCATTCAATATCTTGACTGATTTTACTGTTGTGATGTGTGACAATGGTTGGTGCGAAGAGGTGAGGTGAGGGTGGGATAGCAAGGTTTGTGATATGGCGGGTTTAGAACCGTGGTGCTCTGCACTGACGCAACTCCAGGTCTGTGGCCTAAGGCACGATCATACATTATGATGGATCACTGGACCACGAGACTTCCGCTATGATACCCAAACCAGCAAATAGTGCTTTTTTATTACAAACTCCAGAGGATCCATCTATAGCTAGCAGCCTGATCCGACCCTTGGGATATGTTTGCCGGACTCTTGGATCTAAGTAATACGCATCCTCCCTCAGAATCGAGCTATAAGAAGTCCTGGAAGAAGTGACGGAGGTCTTCGAGACCAAAGCCCGACGATACATCAAACGCGGTCGAGGACCAGGAGCAAAAGGTACGGCGCCACGAGAGACTCACCATTATCTCCCCGCTACCATCTACTTACTACTCCCCGTCCCATACACAATCCCCCTCAACTTATCCCTCTCCCCACTCTCCTCGCACATCCCCCTAAACACGCCCTCCTTCTCCCAAAGCTCCCTCGGCGTCCCGTACTCCGCCACCATCCCGTCGCTCAGGACCAGAATCCTGTCAAAGTCCGCAATCGTGCTCAGCCGGTGCGCGATGACCAGCAGCGTGCTGTCCGTGAACTCCTCCCTGATGCTCCGCTGGATCAGCGCGTCGGTGTGCATGTCGACGGCGCTGGTGGCCTCGTCGAGGACCATGACTCTGGGGCGCGAGACGATGGCGCGCGCCAGGCAGAGGAGCTGCCGCTGGCCCTGGGAGAGGTTGAGGCCGCCCTCCGAGACGGGGGAGGAGAGGTCCCGGAAGACGTTGGCGTTTTGGGGAGGGGAGGGGGATGAAGAGGTGGAGACCACCGGGGTCGCGGTTCCGGAGGGGGTGGAAGATGTGGAGGAGATAAGGTGCACGCGCTCGAGACAGTCGCGGAGGGAGGCGTCGGTGTGGTTGTCGAAGGGGTCGAGGTTGGAGCGGATTGTGCCGGAGAAGAGGACGGGGTCCTGTACCATGAGTGTCAGCAGTGGGAGGGGAGAGGAAGGGAATGAAAGGAAAGGGGCGAAGTACCTGTGGGATGATGGCTAGTCGGGAGCGGAGGTCGTGGAGTTTGATCCTGGAGATGTCCAACCCGTCAATATGGATTGTGCCCGAGCGGGCTTCGAGGAAGCGAAAGAGGGCAAGGGTCAAGGAAGATTTGCCTGCGCCCGTGCGGCCGACTACGCCGACGCGCTCGTTGCTGTTGACGCTGAAGGAGAGACCCTTCAGCACGGGCGGGAGGTCGGGCGCGTAGCCGACGACGAGGTCTTCCACTTCGATGATGCCCCGCGTTGGCCAGGCGGCGGGCGGGCGGGCTCCCTCGAGGGACTCGGTGGGCAGTTCGGTGTACTCGATGATGCGCTCTGCGGCGTTCATGTTCAGCTCGACGTTGGCGTACAGGCGGATGGTCCACATGACGCAGGACGAGAACTCGAGGGCGAAGGCCAGAGCAAACCCGGCGAGGGCGGAGTCGATGCCGGGTGTCATGAGGACGAAGATGGATACGAATGAGGCGAAGAAGGAGCCCACCAGGGACATGCGCCAGCCCATCCATCGGTTGAAGAGCCAGAGGTGCCATGTCGCCGTCGAGTAGTCGTCGATCTTCCTGTACATACGCTCCAGGTAGACTTGGGCTTTGTCAAAGCCGCGAATGGTGGAGACGCCGGTCAGAGCCGAGCCAAATTGCTCGAAGACCGGGGACTTGGCGGTGCTCTCCAGTCTCTTGACGGGTCTGGCGCCGTCGAGGTATGCTAGAGCGTAATACAAGCAGATGACGAGGAGGACACCCGCAAGAAGGACGATCCATGGGGACACGAACAGGCCGGCGACAATGACACCTATCAAGCCTAGGAAGGAGCCTGCTCCAAAGCTGATGGAGTTGGCCAGCTGCGAGTCGATGATGTGGAAGTCGGCCGTGAAGCGGTTCAGGATGCGACCGACTGGCACAGTGTCTAGCCATCGGAGGGGTGCTCGGAGGATGACAAAGTTAAGTTTCTCGAAGAGCCTGCGACTGGCCTTGATCGAACCGATGTATACGTAGAAGAACCTGAATGTCCCGACAAGTGACGACAGGACAGCGAGAAGGACGTAGATGCCGAGGTAGAAGTTCAAGCTGTGCTGGCCGTGCATCGAAGGGGCAGCCATCGTGTGGATGGATGTCTGTTCGACACTGGCCACCCAGGAGAATCCGTGTTCCCTGCTGTGGTTGTAGACGTGCATGCCGTGGCTCTGCTCCGCGACTTCGTTGCCCGTCCAGATCTTGAGCCACCACGAACGTCCGACGGTAAAGACCTGCACCGTTGCGAAGACGAAGAATGCCGCCGTCCAGTATCCCCAGCCGCCGCTGTCCCGGAGATACGTGTAGTAGACGTGCTTCCTGACCGAACCTTGTTCGCGCGTCTCGTCTTCGACGAATTTCCGAGCAGTTGTCTTGGACGTCACCTTCTTCAGCGTGTCGCCGTCAGCGCCACTCTCTTGTTCTCCGTCGGTGGAGTCGTCCGAGTTGACCGCTGTGGGTGCCTCGTCCGCCTCGATCTCCTGCTGCGACTCGACCTGGCTCTTGATCTCCTCGAGAGTACCGTCTTCCTCAAGCTCGGATAGTAGCCCAGAGTGCAAGACGCCTCCGTCACCGAGTTCGACGAGGTACTTGGTCTTTGGCTGACAGAGGGCAACGTGGTGAGTGACCAGAATCCTGGTCCGGCCCTGAGCGAGTTCGCCGTTGAGGCACTTATCGAATATGTGTCGTCCAACGTGGGCATCGACAGCGCTGAAAATGTCGTCCAGAACCAAGATTCCGGCACGCGAGTACACAGCTCGGGCAAGCGTGACACGCCACTTCTGCCCGCCGCTCAGGTTGATACCGTTTGCACCAATCTCGGTGTTTTCTCCGTCGCTCAACATTTCCAGGTCCTTCTTCAGAGCACACACCGCCACCGTCTTGTTGTACCGCTCCTCATCGTACGGAAGCCCAAAGAGAATGTTATCCCTGATGCTTGCATTCTCGATCCACGGGATCTGAGCGACGTAGGCAATAGCACCCGGGATAATCCAGTTGGACTTGTTGGCCTTGCTGTCGTGGCGCTCTTCAAGCGATGGCACTCTCGGAACGTAGATGGAGCCGTCTAGCACATCTACCTCGCCTAGTATCGCCGCCAGCATCAGACTCTTGCCCGTCCCAGTCTTCCCGGATATCACAGATAATTCTCCCCGGGGGAACGTGACGGTGATGTTGCGGAGCACGAATCGCTCGCTATCGTCGATCTCGTCATCAGCAGGCCAGGCGATCGTGGCGTTGTCAAAGGTCACATCGGGCGCATGCTTGGTCACTGCCGCGATCTCCGGGGAGTTGAGGTACTGCTCGATACGCTTGATCGACACCCAGGCGTCGAGAAGATCGGTCGTGAGTTCCGGAACCACCGAGAGTGTCATCTCCAGGGCCTTGAAGATGCCCAGACTGACAAAGGCGACCGACGGCGTCAGAGTGCCGTGGAGAGCGGCGTAGACAGCGAGCGAAATGGCAGACAGAAGTATCGGACTGGTGACCCAGCAGGCGATGAGGAGCGTGTCACTCATGAACACGTCCCAAACACACTTCAGCTCCCTCTCCCGCACGCCGCCGACCTTCTTCTCCCACTCCGGCTCGAGAGCGGAGAACTTGATCTGTCGGATACCCTGCAGCGCCTCGGTGACGACCTCCAGCTTCTCGTCTCGGACCTTCATCAGGCGGTCCTGAGCGGCGGCATATTTCTTGGAGAAGTACACGTTGACCGGCATGATGGCCAGCATAGCGGAGAAACCGGCCAGCAGCGGCAGCCATCCGAGGAGGCTAACGAGGAATACCAGTGAGACGATCAGCTTGAACAAACTTCCGGGGAACATGTTCTGGTAGGCGCAGAAGTCCGATACCCGCTTGCCGTCGACGCCGATAAGGTTGACGGTTCCTTGCTTGCTCTTCTTAATCTCCTCCGCGGCATCTGTCTCTTCCTCCACCACCGGAGCATCGGGGGTACTAGAGCCCGTAGACGGTACGGCGACGTTGGGCCCGGCCGATTCTTCGACTGTGGCTTTCCTTGATGACTTGCCGGTGCCTTTGACGTCTTTCTTCCGCATGGCCTTTTCGAAGATCAGGGCAGATAATTGCGCGCGGACAGGGATGGTGAGTTGCGCCCAGGAGAGCCAGAAGACGTAGCATTCGACCCATGACTGGGCGATGATGACGAGGCCTAGCCAGACGGCCCAGATCCAAACCTCGGGTCCGATCTTGTCTCCCGTATGTCTGCGCTCTAGGATCCTCAGCAGCTGCAGGATCACCCACTGCGGTGCAAAGTTCAGAAACGACGTAACCAACGTCAAGATCCACTGAATGGCAAACGCCTTTTTGTGAGCAAGCAGCAGCGACACCCACAGCCGGTACTTGTAACCCTTCCGCTTCCAGTCGGCAGAGACGGCAACGGCGCGCGTCTCGTGGTCGGGGCGGGTCAGGTCGATCAGGTCGAGGTCCTTCTTCTTGGTGGCGAGGCGGAGGATGTCGTGCGGCCAGCTCCAGGTGAAGCGGCTGAAGGCCGAGACGGTGTACATCCTGTCGACCAGCTCGCCGTCAACGTATACGTCCGGTCTGCGAGGGATTGCGAGGCCGGGTATGGCGAGGAGAACGGCGATTCCGAGTTCTACAGCACGCAGAGCAAAGAAGAGTTTGTTGGCGTGCAGCAGCTTCTCGGCCAGCTTGATGTCCTGGGCTAGGAGGATGCAGGAGAGGGCTATGGATGAGAGGAAGGTATAGATGCCTAGGTCATAGGCTTGCACTGATTTCCTGCTCGAGACGATGGCAATCGCCTGGAACAGAATAGCAGTCTGTTTGCCCTGTCAGTCGTAGGTTCACTTTATGAAGGTGGCGGACATACCCAAGCTCCCATGCTCATCCAGTCCTCGGTAACAAAGCTCTGGCCCCTGACAGAGCATATTGGGAGGACGATTGACAGAGCAGTCCCAATTGCAGCGAACAGTAAGACCAGCGTCTTGGCCGGCGTGGCCGAGAAAGCCTCCATGGACTCGGGGGTAGCTTTGCCGTCGGCATCTTCGTAGAAACGATCGTCCTTCTTCTCCTTGGTCGTCAGTTGCAAGGCGAAAGTGGTTGCGGCCGGGATAGAGCAGAGTCCGACAAGAGCTACTCCTGTCGCGACGACCAATAGCATGGAGCCATCCTGCGACATGGTAAAGGCGACAATTGCCTTCCAGGGTCTGCTCGTGTGGGATTGAAATTTGTGACGAGGACTCGAGGAGCCGCAAGATCTTGGTCCAAGTCGGACGTCCACTTCTATATTTTATGGATTTGTTACGAAGCGTGGGTCTGTGAAAGGTCCTTCTTGTGGCAAACGATTCGAAAGACAAATCGCGGGCTCAACAGCCGGTGATGAAGACCAAGATGGTGCTTATCAGCTTGATCTCACACCGCAAATTCAAAGTCCACTTCTCCAAATCTCGGGGTCGGGTGAGACACAAGCGGGAGAGCAAAAGGAGGAAAAGGAAGCAAGAAGCCTCGAGGTGAGGTTGGGAAGGGTCCTTTTCAATGATTATGTATCGAGTACCACTGGTACCGGGCATAATATCATGACAGAGCACCGAGGTACGGACTGCAAGCGGCACAGCGAATTGCTCGTTTTGGAGCACTGCTACAGCGGCGAGACGAAATGGGAAGCACTACTATCACGGCCAGTGTTGGGTTGACTCATGCGGTGAAGAGTTGCCGTCGTTGGGGGGTGTCCTGGTAACGAGACGTCGTAAAATCACCAACCTCTGATTTGTCAGAGCTCATCTGCACCGCGGAACCGGGGCAGTCCTGCAGAGTCGCATTACGTCTAGGCAGATTTTAGAAGGTGCCCAGATGCCGTTTTTTGGTGCTCGCCGTCGGCGTCAGGCAGCGCAGCCTTTTAGCGATCCGGTGCCGTCGACCGACCGCCATTTCCAGGCGGTGGCATCGCGCATATGCCGCTAAACGCCGCTCCACAGGGCAGCAGAGACGCGGTGTGCCGGGGTGGCAATCTCTCCACCGTCCACGCGACTTGGCGCAATCGGCGGGGCACCGAGGTGAAGCATACTGAGGTGAAGCGTTCAGGATTTATGCAACCATACCCAGATAGAGCGTGACATTTTACAGCCCGTGTATTGTCGATGCCTGGGGCTCTGTCCTAAACGAGTCCTGAGATATGCCATCGAGGGAATTTCCAGGAGATTGGGCGCCACTGTCCCGGCCGCAAACCAAGTTGACCCCCCGCTGAGCAGGGTCTTTGCGATGTTGTGCCCCCCAATTTGTATGAATCCTTCCCGCGAAGAACTGAAGCAGTCGTGTGCATTACTCGGACTTAGAGAGGCCGGAAAGGTGCTACCAGAGAGATAGATCTTGATATACCACGATCAACATCGTGTATATATTGACCACTGACCAGCAATGACCGGGCGTCCTTCCGTCTGCATGTCATTCGGGATCAGTACGGGCCGCAAGATGATTACACCTTCTCTAACAGAAACAGAGTCAATTCTTTGATCGCGGTGGGCTGTCCAGGCGTAAGCACGGTACATCTTTATGCAGGTCGGCTAAGGAGCAGAGCACCTCAGCATGTTGTGGCAGCACTTTCGGTCGCGGGCACTTTGAATCAAGAACACATGACTGTGAGGATATGAGTCAATGGAAACGCACAACATAAATGTTATCGCATGCAGCGACCTGGGCGTACAGGAGGTGAGGGCTGCAACCCATAGGGGACCGGGTGGTAGCCCAGCAGCATTGCCTGCCCTCATGAGATGCTACATGATTCCCGCCCGGTTGCCATACGAGGAGGGACACCGACTGAGTGAGTCCCAGAGGCCCGTCGCAATACAGAATAAATGCGATGTGGTCAATTGTAATCATCTATACTGCGCTACCACTCGTGCAGAGCCCAAGACATTTACAGGTTTTGCCGGCTTATATCTACACAGTACTGTGTACGAATGAAGGTCACATTCGCAAAGCCCGAAAAAGGAAACGCTGGTCAGATCAGAAATGCTTGTGTGTTGAAGAGAAACTATCCAAGAAAAAGCGACCACACACTGACATCCGACGCCGGGGTCTTGGTTAGAGCTTCCGGGTTGGCTTAAACCATCGGAAGACGGAAGCTACCAGTTTCAAACCCAGGCGCCGGAACTCCCATGTTGCATGTTCCGAGGAGGATCGATCAGGCTTCTTTAAGTCCAGACTCGACCAAGAGTGAAAGAAACATGCCTCTGCAGAACAACACAAAACGCTGGAAGCGAAGATGCCCGGGATCTGATCTGTTAACAAGGCAGACACCCCCATTGGCTGCTTCAAGCATTCACGACGCCAGGACGCGAACTTCCGCATCATGATACGTCTCCACCCAGCTAAACGTTAGCACTGAGAGCTCTCCGGCTCGCAAAAGATACATTATAAGCGAAGAATGAGCAAACGTATTGCTGCTAATCCGGCACTGGATCCTCAGGTAAACTTGCAAATGAGGCGATTATCTATTGCTGTTATCAAAATCAGGGACAACGTGCCCTTTCAATGAAACAGGCTCTAGCTGGGCGCGTGAAACGCTCAATGCTCTAAGTCCCGGCCGGTAACAGTGTACGCAGCTGAAGTGGTGGAGGTTTGAGGTGCACAAAGCTCCCCCGGACGCAGCTCCTCCTCCCAAGGAAAGTGCACCACTTTCAATCCGAGTTCAACCACGACAGTTCTTCTCTCACCTACGACGCACATTCAACGCCTCGCAAGCCAATTCCCTTTCTCAACTCGCCGAAGGGGACCATATCCAGCACGCACACACGACACAATTACCATCCCGTCTCTACTACAATACCGATCAGCGTCCGGTCTCTCGCCCTCCCGAAGCCATCTCGTCGACTCGTCAGCTGGGCTATATCTGTCTGACTTCGATTCCGACTCTGAATCTTCTCCGCCCTGATGCCACCATGAAGAGCACTCCCTTGATCATCAATTGGCACGACCAGAATGCCCCGATCTACTCCGCCCACTTCGAACCGTCGGGCAAAGGCCGGCTGGCAACTGCCGCTGGAGACAACAATGTGCGGGTATGTGTTGGGACCAGACACGAGCAGCACTATGCGAGGAACAGTTTCTGTGCTAAACCCCCAACTAGCTCTGGAAGATCGAGGGCGAGGGTGAAGACCGAAGGGTGGAATACCTGTCGACTCTGTCCAAGCACACCCAAGCGGTAAACGTTGTCCGCTGGGCGCCCAAAGGTATGTCAAACCTGTCACCACATCACAGCAGCTACCCCTCAACAGTTGAACCGGAGCTGACGTGTTCTGACCTTGCAGGCGAGCTCCTGGCTTCAGCCGGCGACGACGGCAACGTTATCCTTTGGGTCCCGGCGGAGAACCACCTCCACGCCTCGGCGTTCGGATCGGACGGTTTGGAAGACAAGGAAACATGGCGGACAAAGCACATGTGCCGGTCCAGCGGTGCCGAGATCTACGATCTTGCGTGGTCTCCCGATGGCGCATATTTCATCATAGGCAGCATGGACAACATCGCCCGCATCTATAACACCGGAACTGGTAAGGAAGGACACTGTACCGTCCGTCTCGACAAGCACAAGGCTGACATGCGGACGCAGGATCTCTTGTTCGACAGATTGCCGAACACAGCCACTACGTGCAGGGGGTGGCCTGGGACCCATTGAACGAGTACATCGCAACTCAGTCCTCAGACCGCTCGGTCCACGTGTACTCTCTCAAGACGAAGGAGGGCCAGTACACGTTAGCGAGCCACGAGGACAAGCCTTCCAAGATCGCCAGCCATATGAAGACGGATCTACCACCGCGTCGGATATCATCCCACAGCCCTGCACCGCCAGACATGGGCTATCGATCCGTCCTGGGCACCATCGAAGGGCCTGGTGTGGCCGTCGGCTCTCCGATACCGTCGGCGCCCGGCACGCCCACGTCCATGGCCCTGCCCATGAACCCGCCCAGCGTCATCAGCCATTCCCGAAGGTCCTCTTTTTCCTCGCGGCGTTCCGTCTCCCCTGCGCCTTCTATGCCACTACCTGCTGTGATGCCCATGGAGGCGTCTCCGAAACCTCACCACCAGACCAGCAACGGGCTTGGGTTCAAGAATGCGAGTCTCTATGCAAACGAAACCCTGACATCCTTCTTCCGGAGGTTGACCTTCACGCCGGATGGAAGTCTCCTGCTTACTCCGGCTGGGCAGTATCAAACACAACACCAGCACGAAGGCGGCAAGCCCACGTTCGAGGTGATCAACACCGTCTATATCTACACCAGGGGAGGTATCAATAAGGCCCCTATTGCGCACCTTCCGGGCCACAAGAAGCCATCGGTGGCGGTAAGATGTTCACCAGTATTCTACACGCTCAGGCAGACCCCGCCTACCACGAAGCACATAACCATCGACACATCCTCAGCAGAAGAGCCAATACCCGCCCTCCCAGAACCGCTTTCCAAGCCCTCGCCTGCTCCCTCCGTCATGGAGCCTCCACCACCTCCAGCGAGCAATGACGCCGCAGCCACCCCTAAGAACCTCAATCTCGAAACTCCTGCTGCGGGGCCCTCAGCTTCCGGTCCGAAGCCGGCATTCTCTCTTCCTTATCGGATGATCTACGCAGTAGCAACTCAAGACTCGGTGCTGCTCTATGATACCCAGCAGCAGACCCCCATTTGCATAGTCAGCAACCTGCATTGTGCCACCTTCACCGACTTGACATGGTAAGCAGTAGTGGCCCCGTTGATATTCCCAAAGAGCTAGACTAACAGGTTGTAGGTCGAGCGACGGTCTGACACTGCTTATCTCGTCGTCGGATGGGTTCTGCTCGACACTGTCCTTTGCCCCGGGAGAGCTAGGTACGCCGTACACGGGCGAAGTTGGCCCTCAGAAACACAGCGTGGTGTCGGGTACGGCCGTTTCGTCGAATCAGAACACACCCGTACCGACGCCGACGTCTGTGTTCGCGCCTCCTTCTCCCTTCCCGAACGGATCTCACCACCGGCACCGCGACTCTGGCAGCTCACTCACGGCGCCATCGCCGCCAGCCGCCAGCTTGGCTTCCTTTGTCAACCAACGACCGTCTTCGCCGGCACGTTCAAACTCCACTTCTTCCATCGTCACGCAACCGTCTCAGGCCGGGATAATCACGAACCCATCGTTGATCGTCGGTCAGGTGCCCGGTCTGACGGCTACAAACTCGGGCAAGGTGACCGGTGTGCCCATGACGACGCCGCCCGAGACGCCTCGAAACACGGCTTCCGTGCCCTCGGCGGTCAAGCGAGATGTCAGCGAGAGCGAGCTTGAAGACGGAGGCCAGCCGAAAAAGAGGAGGATCGCTCCGACGCTTGTCAGCGCGGAGCCCGCTGCCTCCACTGCTGAAGGCGAACCGAAACCATGATGGGGTCGTCTTTTGTCGGCTTGTCCTCGGACAATTCGCGTATAATATGGAAAGGAAGGGTACGGAGACATACCATGGGTTATAAAAAGCAAGGATTTTGTGTCAAACTCCCTCGTGTCGCCTGAGGGCGGACATCTCGCCTCATTCGCTTCTGTGTATGGGATTTGCTGGACTGGTCGGTGCATTACATGGTGTTTCAGGGGGTTGGGCAGTTATGATTCAGCTCTGATGCTGCTTTTGGTGGAAGAACAACTGCTGAGGGCACAACCTGCAGAGCTGGCCACATGCTTTCGGCGTTCTTTGCTGTCTGTAGCCTGGCTGGGACATTGTACTTTCGTTCGTCTGGAGCTCACGCTACTGGGCTGATAGCTACCCAATTTGAGATCAACATTCCGATATGCCATTGGCATACCTGGTAGCTCTGCGACTAGCCGGCTACGTATGACCTGTTAGGTAAGTGCAAGCGGCTTCCTCCTCGTCGACCCATTGTCTTCCAACGGCTCTCCCGGCTCCAGCCGGCTTAACGTCAAGATAAGCCCAGTGATAGCGCCCCGGACGACCCCCTTCTCTGCGGGGAAGTCTCCAACACGGACCCCTCACGATCTCCACTTGGCGATTAGACGGACCACTTCCTTATCACTTATAAGTGAATCCGCCTGCCACTCGGTGTCTCATTCAAGTTCCTCTGATATACCATTAACCTTCAACCCAGGACATAACTTCAGCTGGGCTTTAGCTTGACCAAGTAAACACACCGGTACATGCAAGTCCGCAACTTGCATCAGCCTCAACTATGGTCTTCTTTCTAGACTACCTGCAGCACCGCCGCGACCGGTAACATCCCTCCCAACCCCTTTCCCCCCATCCTCCCCGCTCACTAATAACCCTCCCAGCAACTTCAAACAAACCCAACGCGCCCAAACCATATCCTCCCTCCCACCCCCCTACCACGCGCCCCTGACTCCCTCGGACGTCTCAACCGTCTCAGCCCCCATCCAGGACCTCGTCACCTCGGTCCAAAAGGGCACCACCTCCCCCTTATCCCTCCTGCACACCTACGGCCGCGTCGCCCTCCGCGCCCACGCCCGCACCAACTGCCTGACCGAGATCCTCCTCCCCTCGGCGGAGAAGTGGATCGCGGACGGAAGCGTCGACCTCTCCGGCCCGCTGGCGGGCATCCCGGTGTCGCTCAAGGACACGGTCGTGGTGGGGGGTTACGACGCGACGGTCGGCTACTCGAGCTTCGTGGGGAATGCTCCCGCCGCGGACGGCGGGATGGTGAGGCTGCTCAAGGACCTGGGCGCGGTGCCGTACGTCAAGACGAACCTGCCCATCACGCTGCTGAGCTTCGAGAGCACGAATGACGTCTGGGGCCGGTGCACGAATCCGCATAACAAGGATTACTCGCCCGGCGGCTCGACGGGGGGGGAGGCGGCGCTGCTGGCGCTGGGGGGGAGGATTGGGATCGGGTCTGACGTGGCGGGGAGCGTGAGGGTGCCGGCGCATTTTAGCGGGTGTTATAGCCTGAGGTGTAGCACGGGGAGGTGGCCCAAGGCGGGGATCTGCACGAGTATGCCTGGTCAGGAAGGGGTGCCGAGCGTTTACAGCCCGATGGCGAGGACGATGGATGATTTGGGGTATTTCACAAGGGTGGTGCTGGCGGCGGGGGCGTGGAGGTATGATCATACTGTGCATCCGATGCCGTGGAGGGCGGAAGTGGAGAGGGAGTTTGGGGAGAGGAAGAGGCTGAGGGTCGGGGTATTGAGGAGTGATGGGGTTGTCGAGCCGAGTCCGGCTTGTAGGAGGGCGCTGGAGATGGTGGAGGGGGCGCTGAGGAGGGAGGGCCATGAGGTGGTCGAGATTAGCCCGCCGGATATGAGGGAGGCATTGGAGGTGGCGAGTTTGCTGCTAAATGCTGATGGGTGTAAGACGTTTAAGCGGTTCTTCCGGTGGGGGGAGTGGAATGATCCCGGGGCGAGACAGATGGAGTTGCTGATGAAGGTGCCCGGGCCGCTGAGGTGGTTGTATTATCTCTGGGTCAAGTATGTGAGGCGGGATGAGGTCTGGGCTGGGCTGGTGAGGAACTGGAGGGCCCTATCAGCGGAGGAGAACTGGAGACTTGTTGCGAGGCGAGAGGCGTACAGGGCCAAGTGGTTTGACTGGTGGAACGAGGCCGACCTGGACGTGTTGATTACGCCGCCGAATGCGACGCCCGCGGTGCCGCATGACGGGATGCGGGATGCAGTCAGCAGTTGTGGTTACACGTTTCTTTTCAACTTCGTGAGTTATACGACTATCTCAGTGGAGGGACTAGGCTAACAAGCACAGCTTGACTACACGGCTGGCGTCATGCCGGTTACGCATGTCGATAAAGACCTGGATCGTCTACCGAAGGACTTCAGCATCAAGAAGCTGAATGGCGTTGCGCGGGGGGCGTACAAGCTGTATGATGCGGACAAGATGCATGGGCTGCCTGTGGGCGTGCAAGTTGTTGGTCGCAGGCTGGAAGAGGAGAAGGTGATCGCTGTCATGAAGCGGATTGAGGATGCGCTGGGTGATGCCAAGTACCAGCTGTTGGAGGTTGACTGATTTCTGCGGCGATGTCGTCTGTTTCCAGCCAGCCGTGCACGGAATCAGATTACACAACAGAGCCAGGAGCTCAAGGGCTCTAATTCCGGTACTTACCTCTTGCCTCTACAGTAGAAAGCTAATTGAAGATTCCTCAATGCTGTTACGACTTCCTGTGTGCCCTTGCCATTGCATCACCAGGCAAGTCCATCCTGCGGGACGGGCAGCGACGACATTGCTACTTATGACGCCGCGGTAACAGCTGCCCGGCTTGCGAGCTGATCTCCCTATGCCCACCTCCTCCTCCCAGCAATGGACAACACGATGTTCATCTCCCCAGACCTCGGATATACATCAATCTCCGCCACCACCTAGGAAAATCCACCTCCAACACGCCTCCAACACGCCTCCAACACGCCTCCAACACACCTATGCAATAGCATTAACATGAACTCCCTGTCCGACTCAAAGATGTCCGACTCAGTAAAGTCCACCGACTCAGTCGACACCATGGTCTTCGCTCCCCCGACCCTGTCACCGCCACCGACCCTCCTCAAAACAATCCGCCTCAACACCCACATCAACCCAATAGACACCAGCACAACAGCCATCTGTCCCTCGCCCGCCAGATCTCGACACTCAATCAACAATCAGTCCGACGGGCAAGACGATCCTCACTCCCCAACTCTCTCTCACTCTCCCGAAAACGGCAGCCCCAGTCCGGGCTCTCAAGGCCATCCACCACCAGTCGCCTCCTCCCTCCCCGCAACCCCCAACCCTCTGCACTGGAGCCCTACCCCGACAATCCCAAAGCTGCAGAGGGCCAACTCCAACCCCACCGCCGGCACGCCGATCCTGTCCCCGACTCCACTACGACGCCGCCAGTCTTCCGCTTCTTCGTCTTCTTCGTCTTCTTCCCCACCGTCCAAACTCCAGACGATCCCCATCGAGCCCCTCCGCCGCCAGGGCTCCGGCGCGGCGGACCTGAGTCCCATCGACGAATGCCGGGTGAGCGAGTGCGACGGGAAGAGGAAGAAGAGGCTCGAGAAGGAGGCCCGCGAGCTGGCGAAGCTGCAGGCGCAGGTGCACTTCTTTTCGGACGGGAGCGACGATGACGAGGTTGACAAGGAGGAGGACGGCCGCGCTCGTGATGATTCTGTGTCGCATGGGCAGGAGGAGGAGGTGGTTGGGTCCGCCGATGGCACGACTCCGGAGGACAAGGAGGTGAAGAAGAAGACGGGCGGAGCAAAGAACAACAAGTTGCATAACTGCATCAAGCTCGCCAGGGAGAAGAGTTATGGGAGGGTGTTTGACGATCCATTTTCGGCTGCTGCGGTGCTGTTGGTGCTGCCGTTTTGTCCGCCTCTCAGTGTGTACCTTACCTTTCGGGAGTGTGGAGGGCTGAATCGCCATCGGGCTAGGGGGGTGGGAATCGCGGTGCTGTTGACCATTTTGGGGTGGGTGCCGGGGATTGTTTGTGAGTTTATCCCCCTTGGACTGAGATGGTGGGGGAAAGGAATGATAGGAGAGATGCTAACGGGTGATACAGATGCGCTGGTCGTGTACTTCCGCCATCTTCCTCGACCGCCAGACCCGCAGGAGAACCAGGCGCTGCATCTGTCTCCCCGGCAGAAGAGTGGGCAGTGTAGCGATAAATTGAGTCAAGGCACGCTGAGCCCGTAGGAGATGACTGGCCAAGCTTGTTAGAGCATCCGACGCTATGAAGCTGAAAGCGAAAGTGGGCGTCGGATTCAGTTGAAGGGGAAGCGGGTGGCCATGGTGTTGTCAGGTGCGAAAAACCGTTGGAGGTCTGGTCGTCTTGGAGAGGTCAAACCATTCAGGAGTTGTGTGTCCTCAAATACTTGATGCTACTGAAAGGAACGGTACTATTAGCTCAATACAAACGGTCATGCTCATGTGCACACAAAATACCCAACAAGGACCCATAAGATATTCCCAACAAGCACACTTCCCCATGTTACTCCTCAAAACACGATCCATACGCCAGACTACTACGCACCATCACGATAGAACCGCCTCAACCGCCCCGACCTACGCCTTCACCTCCACGTACTCCCTCTCAACAACCTCCTCATACCTCGGAGGACTCCCCATGCCCCTCTCCCGACCATTCTCCCTAAGCGTCTGATACTCCAGCTCCGCCGTCGCCGTCCCCTCTCCCATCCTCACCTCCTCCATCACCCCGCTCTCCGCCGCTCCCTGTCCGTCGTTCCCGGACGTGATCCTTTCAACCTGCCGGGAAACAACGTCCCCCCAGAGCTGCGCCAGGGCAGCGTGCTTCATCGCCTTTCTCTCGCGTCTGCACAGCCCCGAGTCTGCTCGGAGCTCGTGCTTGTAAGCCTTCATCTCGGCCTTGATGGCGCGCTTCTCCGCCTTGACTTCGTGTTTTAGGGTGCGCCAGTCGGAGCGGGACATGCCTTGGAGGAGGGTTACGAGTTGTGTTGGTGACGGTTTGGAAGGTGATGAGGGGGTGGAAGAGGTTGGGTGCCAGGCGGCGAGGTAGGTTTTGTTGTGATGGCACATCTTGTTTTGTGATGGGAGTGGTTGGATAGTAGTAGTCTGTTAGTTGATTGTTGTAAAGTTAGGTGATCAACGGGTTTGCTGTGCTTTTTGGATGAATGGTACAAGGTCTAGGGGATGGACTTGTCTGACAGGCATGGACGGATGTGGAGGGTATACTTATACCCAGCCCAGGGGAGTGTTCTACGTTTGTTGTGAACCAACATCCGGTCGCTTCATATGCGAGGCCATGTCATGGCATACGTAACGCCCTTCGATGAGGCATGAGAGGCTAAGGGAGCTGTGCCACATATCAAAGGACGTTTAGCCTTTCCGGATACCACACCTCGGCCATGGAATGAATCCCTCGGATATATCTGGCGGCGTTACGAGCACCTCAACTTGATGGTCGATGCGACTGCGAGTCCGCGCGGTCAGTGTAAGCGAATGCGAGGCACAGGCAGCTTGTCCCGATTCATCCTAGCTCCTGGAGAGCTTCCCGAGAATGGACCTTGAAGCTCTGACCAATCACGGTAACTCAAGTTCTTTTCTGCAATCATGACGGCATGCTTGAAGCTCGATAGTGTAGATGCGAATGCGATAATGGAGATCTTCACAACAACCACTTAGCAATTCGGCTTCGGAGGAATTGTTGCCAGTCGTCTGTCTCTTGAAAACCGACACCGACCATGGGCTCCGGATCGTCAAAAGCCGCGCAAGCAGGCGCACGCAAATTCCCAACCAGAGCTCCAGGAACAGCACCACCGCGGCCATCTTCACATCCCAGGCCAAACCCAGAGCCACCAAGACCGTCGCCAGCTACATTTTCCAAAGATGAGGGTACGCTGTCATTTATCTCTTCCTTTTCACCGTCATGAACTAACAATTTGGTGCCCAGCAATCCGCGCCGACGCACCCAACCAAGAAACCGTCCCCACAGAATTCATGTCTCCCGCCTTCGCCGCCCGGCTGAAAGAGCTCGGCGCCGTGCAGCCCAACCCCCACTTCTCCAACTCGTCCACGGCCGGGCGGCCGCCCCGCGGCGAGACGGGGGACCCGAGCACCCAGTACCAGAGCCCCCCGCCGCCGAACTGGCCCTCGGCACGCGACAACGCGACGCTGGGCGTGCTCGAGGCGAGGAGAAGGCTGCAGGAGCAGGCCGACGCGGAGATAGAGAGCATGGGGCGGGCGAGCGACAGGGGGAAGGAGTTGCTTGATGTGGGGACTATCAGGAGGGTGTTGCTGCTGCGGCAGCAGGGGGTGGGGGACAGGGAGATCGAGGAGAGGTTTGGGTTGAGGGAAGGGGTGGTGAGGAGGTTGGGACCCAGGGGGGTGGTGGAGGCTGTGAAGGTTGAGCTGTCACCGCAATGAGGACGGTATGTAACATTATGAGGCGTCTGTATTATTGATGAGGGGCAGCCCGCTGTGTATACTACCTGACCGTCCGCGGCTACGAAAAAAACGACGCCCCGGTTACGAAGGGACTACGAGATACCCACGTTCGGTAACGCTGTCCTTTTAACTCCATGACAACTCCTGTTCTTAGCGGATCACCACGCACAATGACCGCCATCGATCCTCAGATCGGCACCCGTCATGAAGCTGCTCGCATCGCTCAGAAGAAAGACGGCCGCACCACGGTACTCCTCAGGGTAGCTGAGGCGACCGAGCATGTTCGCGTTGGGCCAATCCTTCCGCCTCTCCGGAAACGCGTCGAACAGGCCAGCAGTCATGGCCGTGACGATGTAGCCGGGGGAGATGGTGTTGACGCGGATCCCGTGCTCGCCCCATTCGGCTGCCAGGTTGCGGGCGAGTTGGATGACGCCTGCTTTGGACGCATTATAGGCACTGTCAAGTGATAAGGCGTCGGTTAATAACTCTCACGCTCAAGTTCACCTCATGAGAGCATAACTTACGGGCAAATCAACCCACGATTAGCCACAGTCCCGCTCATACTCCCAATCAGCACCACACTGCCCCCCTGCTTCCGCTTGATCATCTGCCTCGCGACCGCCTGGGCCGTCATGAACACGCCCGTGACGTTGACGCCCATCATCTTGTCGCAGTCCTCCTGGCTGTACTCCAGCGCCGGCGTCTCCTGCTGGATCCCAGCGGCGGCGATAAGTCCGTCGATGCGGCCGTGCTTGTCGGCGATACCAGCCACGGTGTCGTTGAGCAGGGCGTTGTCGCGGACGTTCAGCTGGTGGTATGTGAAGCTGGAGCCGAGCTCGCTCGCCGCGCGATCAGCGACTTGGGCGAACTCGGAGCTCGGCTCGAGAAGGTCGATGGCGTGGACGGCGGCGCCGGCTTCTAGGAGGGCTTCGCTCTGGACAAGGCCGAGACCCCGGCCGCCGCCTGAGACGACGATTACCTTGCCCTTGAGGCTGAACTCGGGAAGGAGAGTGGGTTGCTCCGATGAGGCCGATGCTGTGAGGCGCCTGGCGGTGTTGTGGAAACCTCTAGTTGTCACAGGGTTGTATTCAGGAAGACGGCTTGCGATGTAGGACAGCTTGGAGCTGTAGGCTCTGCTTGCCATACGAGGCAGACGAAGTAGATAGGAGGCGGCTGGGATCATGGTTGAGCGAGCAGAGTACATGATGGGTAGTGGTCATCAAGTTGCAGTTAAGTGATACCGGTCCAATGGACGGTAATCCAAGAGACAACAAAGATAGCTGGGGGCTGCGGTGAAAGATGCTTCGACCCTATGAATGGTGTGTTGTTCTGGGAAGAACTTAAGCAGTACATGCCAGGCAGTCCTTGTTGAAGCTCAAGAGTCGTGCCCGACTTCAAGATGGACGTTTGTTATACTGGAAGGAGCATATGACATAGGGTGAACTTCTGGGAAAGGCAATGGACGTGAGGGGTCGTAGTGTCATTACACGAGCACGTACTACTGCCACTGCTCAGGCCATGCTTGTCTTTACCAAGTAAGGCATGGCGGATGCGGGTGAAGCTCACGACTAACAGCTTTCCGTAAACCTTGAACCCTGGCTAGCTCCAGGCGGGAAGCTCTAGGCCTCATTTGAACTACGTTAGCCTATCGTTGTACACTCATTCCCATATCTGATGAAGAGCCGATAGATCGTGGGCATTCCGTCTTCGAACAGCACCGGCTTAACGGAGGAATCGATGTCGTGCCCCTGGCCGTTGAGCGCAGCCGGTCAAGCACTCCTCCCCACATCGGTCAAAGAACGTCGAACTAGTTTGATAGGAAATAGAAAGAGCATATGAGATGTGAGAGCCATGCCCAAGCATATCTTGGTCTCCCAACGCAGTGAACGTGGTACAACCTGCCCGTCCCAAGATCTACCATTCGCAAGCATACCTTAGATACCTTGCACAGCAAAGGGATATGGGGAAGTGGACCAGTCGCACCCCGCCGGGATACCGCATTCAGTCATCCGCACTCCGGGGATATCGACGTGTGCGGTCCATCGACTCCGTCCCAATCATCAAGCAAGCGAGTAAAAGAGCGACAGTCACCTCCTTGATGACTATATTCCACGGGTGTTATAGACAGTGCCAGGCCAGATGTCATGAGGGGTACCTAAGCAGTTGAGGTTCGCTATCCAGAACCCAATCACATCCGGGACGCTAAGCCTTGAAAGGGTACCAAGCTGTAGAGGTTTAGAAAGGAAGAAGACAGTGTGGTAGGCACTCCCACTGGCCCAAGGCTTGCTTGACAGCTCCTCAAATGCATTAGACATACCTTAGTCCCTGCAGCCACAACGGTCGGCAGCTTTCAACCCCCGCCGTCTAAGAATGTTTCTCCCATTATCGAGCCCCGTCTCGACCAAAGGATGCTTGACCACTCTACTACTGCACCTCAAAGTTCCGTCATTGGCACAACCACCCGAACTATATCCCGGTGCATTATGCACTCCGCAGCCTCCCTCTCGATAGCTCAAAGCAATACCGTTATCGAGTGATCCTGCAAGTGTGGCACACGGAAGACGCATCCTGCCAGACATCACTGGATCACTCGCCCACGTACGACTTCACCCCGATACCTCCGGGTCTCAAAGGCGATGTTGAACCCGGTGCCGCTCTGTAGTAGTACCCCAGATGCAACCACTTCGGACGGGTACCACTTCGGCAAAACGCAGCGGGCCTCAACGCGAACAAAAACTACCGCCGCATTTCATGCTGTCATACAGTCTCGGCGTGGCGTTACGGGCCGCTCCTTGACAGGAACAAGTGATGATGTACGGTCCAGCTTCGGCCTGTGACCAGCCAGGACGCAAGTAGCAACAAGCCGCTGTGCGAAACTCCAGACCGACACCTTATGCGGAGCCATCCCGCAGGCTGATGTGGCCAGACCCTTCCCGTCAAAAGTCGTTAACCCCCCGCCTCAGTACTTCTGCACCAACAACCTCCCCGCTTCCGCCGGAACGAGTGCGCATCCGGAGTGGCAAGGGAGGGCAGCGCCCGTATCGGAGAGGTCGACGCGTGCCTACCCATCACGAATCGCTCTAATAGGCAACCCGAGACACTGCAGTGAAACCCTTAGCGATAACCGCGGGCTGGAAACCGTTTACTTTTTGGGACGGAGAGGCTATGACAATCGAGAGTACTGGCAGCAGCAACCGGGGACAGACCCCATCTACCTGCCTCGTGTTACTCTAATGTCCCTGAAGTCCGCCGGGTCCAGGACGGGCTCTCCTTTGCCGAATGAATAGACACCGTACATCACTCCCGCGAATGTACCGCCGACCGGAGGAGCGACTGTCAAGTCCTCGGCGGCCACATAGGAAGAATGAAACAGCTGTCCCGCCCAAATCTTGATATTGTAGCCGGTCTCCAGGCAGCTGACGGACAGCTCGACCTCTCCGTCGTCAGGCCGCTCAGGCTGGGTCAAGATCTAAGAAGGTCAGCCAGCACACAAGGAGACTCGCCCGGAGCACGAGAAAGCTTACTCTCATCTCCCCGGGCCGTCCGGTTGGTGTCCGAATAATAACAGTCTTCTTATACGCGGCTTCCGGTTCTGTGGCGGCCGTGAGACCCACAGTTGCGTACGAGTAAGAATTCCACCATAGCACCACGCCGGCTTCATAGCCCGGCCTTCTTGGGTTGAAAGTCATCTTGACCTGGAACACCTCCCCGGTGTAGGACGTCTGCTTCCGAAGAAGCATGGCCGGAGCCTCGGGGCTCGACAGGTCGTAGCAGTTACCGTAAAGCCGGAGGTATCCTGGACGTTCTGTGAGGCTGTAGTGTCTCTTGATCGGGGTGTCTGCAACGTGTATTAGCCAAATCCTTCCTCTAGCGTCCGCTCTCAGGCAAATGGACGACAATCTCCTTACGTTTCTGGTACCATCCCAGCTCCAGCTCCGGTCCGCTCAAATGCGCATTCCACACGGTGTCCACCGATGAGGTCGCTCGTGAAACATTATCTCTTCCCTTGGTCAACAGCGTAATGTTCTTCCCCTCGTTGAACACCGGCCAATCATCCACCCAGTCCACTTTGACGAGGAACGACTCCCGTCCCAGCTGCGGCTCAAGCCACCGCGTCCCGGAAGCGCCCTGAACCTTCACCGGCCTGACACCCAGCAGCACAGCCCACCATCTCCCCTCCCCGTCTTCAAACACGTCCGCATGTCCAGTCCGCTGCACCTCTTCATCCGGTCCGTTATACCACAGCGGCTTCCCGGTACCCTCCCACGGCCCAAGCGGACCCTTCCTGGAGCGGAAGACCCACTCCTGGTGCCCGGCTTCGGTGCCGCCCTCGGCCGTGAAGAGGTAGTACCACCCGCCACGACGGAGAATGTGCGAGCCCTCCGCTATACCGTGGGGCGAAGAGCGGATCACCACGGGCGGCGTCAACGTCCGGCCCGTGGCCAGATCAATCTCCGAGATATGGATCGCGAAATCCTTCTGCTTCGACTCCCGCGGCCTGTCTGCCACGCGCACGGTGGTGGAGAGGTACACCTTGGCCGGGCTGACGGCGTCGTCCCAGAACAGATCCTGGTCGAAGCCCGGGTTGTCGAAGTATACCGGGTCGCTCCACGCGCCGTCGTCCCAGATGTTGTCCGTCCAGACATAAAACCCCCTGGGAAAGACCCGCTCGTCGCCGGCCGGCCTGTACCGGTGGAAGAGGCCGTTGGCGAGGTAGAACCGCCCCTCGTCGGGCCGGTACCTGAGCGTGCTCGCCCAGCTGCCGGCGCCGGGCTCGACGGTGCGCAGGTCGAGCTGCGACCGGCGGGTGAGGGCGTGGCCGATCAGCTTCCAGTCGACGAGGTTGGTGGAGGCGTAGATCGCGCACCCGGGAAAGTACTCGAAGGTCGAGGTGCTCAGGAAGAAGGTCGTCGGCGTCGAGGCCGTGGCCGGCACGCGACAGATTGTGGGGTCCGGATTGAAGCCCCGCAGGATCGGGTTGTGGAAAGTGGAGGCCGGCTCCGGGACGGGTGTGCCTGTCTCTCCCGTGCGAGTCGTCATTGTGGTTGACAAAGGAGGCGACGGGGACTCTTTGTACGGGACCTGATGTAACCCTTTGAAGTTTAAACTTTACTCCTTCCTTGTCCGGACTTCTTAAGAGGCGGTCCGGTCACGGCTTGACCGCCGGAGTCGCGTGCCCTCTCGGCAGTTCGGTGCGATGATCTTCCATCAATGATGTTGGTCACGATAATCCTTCGATCCACTTAGTGAACATGCCAACGCCAATCCTTGACGCCATCCCGTCCTCATGCTGTTTCGAAGGAGAGTCTACCAGTTCTACGTACTGCGGTAGGTTCCTAAGCCCGCACCATCAACATGAAAATAGACGACCAAAAATCATTTACAGTTTGTGTTTCTGTGATCTGTCAGTTCTCTTGTCCTGTGACAGATCTCGGCCGAAGAGATCCACCATCTCTGCCTTACCAGTGGGCCCCGAAGATTTCTAGAACGATGCTAATCTGAGGAATCTGCCGATGGCATCGTATGTTTTCCTCAGGTCCCACCGTCCATAATTGCCCTGGCTTGCTTGGTATTTATCGGCTGCGCGTGCCGACCCTTTTGTCAACCGTTTTGTGTGGCTTTTCCTGATACACTAGTCTAGTGCTAGACATAATAGTTCTCGCCGCGTTGCTCGCAACCGACCTCGAACTTGGAATTTGCTCTCGCCTGTGAGCAAATTTTCTCAGTCCCTTGTTTAATCACAGGTTCCCCACCATATACCGAGCTTTCCATGAGAAGCCGGAGACGAAATCCAAAGTCCGCCACGAGGGGCGGCAACACGGGACTGGACGCAAAGTCGGTTTGCCCCATCGTGTCCACAAGTTGACACGCAAATTACTTTGGACGATGGGACATTGGACAGTAATTATGCCTCAGCCCCAGAAGAAGTAGTGTACACTGTAACTAAGATACAATACCACAGCAGATCACAGCGGAGCCAATGGTCTTGCAGAAGCATGGCTGCCATGTGCTCCGTTAACTTAAAGCAAGGATACACGAATACACTACACCCTAACTGCGCTGATGTAACCCAGGTATACACTATGGAACTTGTTGCTTTGCC
Organism: Coniochaeta hoffmannii; assembly: GCA_030052785.1. Classification (NCBI taxonomy): domain Eukaryota; kingdom Fungi; phylum Ascomycota; class Sordariomycetes; order Coniochaetales; family Coniochaetaceae; genus Coniochaeta; species Coniochaeta hoffmannii. Next base: position 24,163 of record JANBVN010000251.1, read on the forward strand.
GAGTGGCATGACTTGCATTTTCCGCTTAACTGCCACCGTTCGATCAGACATGCCCATCGCTTCCTGCCGTACGGTTCTTCCCGAGCTTTGCGTCCTCGGTACCGCACTTGGCGGTGGATATCCCAACCGCCACCGCACATCGCAGAACTCAACGGCGGCGCTCTAGACGCCTGCGAGACTCCACGGCTGGAGGGAAAACTTGCTGGGGAAATTATCCCCCAAACCCGCATGGCATACGAATACTCCACTGTTTCCTTCGAGATCATACGAGAGAAGCGGCTAGTAGCCAATATGCGAATTAGTTCCGGGTTTCGTCTTCGACGAGTCGGGCATGTTGGCACGAGGTCTTCGCGCGTAACGGCTCTCTGCTTCTTCTGTTGAGGCTAGCGATGGTATAAGTGTACCGGCGGGCCGCTCTCGCAGCAAGTGCTGTGTTCCACTGTCTCTTTCCGCCGCTTGTTCTAGTACCACTGTCTCACGCCTTCTCAAGAGGTCACCACTACAATGGCGCTCAACTACCAGCAGACCAGGATCATCAAGTCCACCGTCCCCATCCTCCAGGAGCATGGCGAGGAGCTCGCCGCCACCTTCTATCGGACCATGATCGCGGCGCACCCGGAGCTGAACAACTACTTCAACACGGCCAACCAGAAGAACGGCCGGCAACCGCGGGCGCTGACCTCGGTCATCCTGCACTTCGCCAAGAACATCTCGGACATCGGCGAGATCATCCCCAAGCTGGAGCGGGTGTGCCAGAAGCACTGCTCCCTCGGCATCCACCCGGAGCACTACGACATAGTGGGCAAGTACCTCCTGCAGGCGTTCGGCGTCATCCTCGGCCCGGCCATGACGCCACAGGTCCACGACGCCTGGACCAAGGCATACTGGACCCTGGCCAGGATGCTCATAGGGCGCGAGGTGCAGCTCTACCGGGACTTCGACAAGTGGACCGGCTACCGGAAGTTCAGGGTCACCAGGAAGGTGCAGGAGTGCGAGGACATCTGGTCGCTGTACCTAGCGCCGGTGGACGGCAAGGCCCTGCCGAGGTTTCTGCCGGGACAGTACGTGTCCCTGCAGGTGCACGTACCGACGCTGGGGTACGACCAGTCGAGGCAGTTCGCGCTCAGCGACGCGCCGAGGCAGGACTGCTACCGGATAACCGTCAAGCGGGACCTGGGGTCGCAGTACGCCAACGCCGTGTCCAAGTGCTACTTCAACCCCGGGCTCGTGTCCAACTACCTTGTGGACCACGTGCAGGTGGGCGACGTGCTGGAGGCGAGCCACCCGGCGGGCGAGTTCTACCTCGACACCGAGCAGGGTAGCAGCGTGCCGCTGGTCCTGATATCGGCGGGCGTGGGCATGGCGCCGCTCATGTCGATGCTCAACACGGTGGCCGAGACGCAGCCGCACCGCGACGTCAGCTGGATCTACGGCGGGAGGAACGGGATTCCGTTCGACAACCACATCGAGATGGTCAAGCGCAAGCTGCCCGGGTTGAAGACGAACATCTTCAGGACGGAGATGGCGACGGCGGCGCTGGCGGGCGTGGAGAGGAAGGAGTACGATTTTAGGGTCGATCTGGCACAGGTGGACCGGGAGGACCTCTTCCTGAGCCATGGTGGAACCGAGTACTATATCTGTGGCCCCGAGCAGTTCATGATGGAGATGAACGACTATCTGCTGGCGGAGGGAGTCCAAAAGGTTAGGATCAAGGTGCAGCTGCTGAGTACGGGCGATCTGGCTTTCAAAAAGTAATGAGCGGAAAAGGGACAGGGTAAGCTGCTTTGCGCTGGGCGTTAAGGGGTTGAAAAAAATATACCAAAAGTAGAAGGTAGACGGACACGCGGCCAAAATAGAGGCAATGGCAACGAATCATGGACATAATTGGGTGTCGCGAGTTTGTCACTGGGGTATCATAGGTATTCATAATCTCCTACTCAGAAATGCTAGTATGCTAAACTCAGCAATGTCCAGCACTGACCCTATCCGTCCGTGCAAGACGCAGCAATATTCACCTCATCTTCCAGCGCAGAGCAGAGTGCGTATGGCGGTATCTAACTCCAGCCGAGCCTCCCCTGTCATCATCTTGGTGCTTCCTCAAGTCTAAACGGGAGGTAATCTCTACTCGCGAAACTGGTGTCCAAACAGAAACCGTATCTTCAGCACACCACACCTAATGCCCCCGGCCCCGAAACCCGCCTCCTCCCCCCCTCTTCCCCCTCCAACCTCCCCTCCCTCCCCGGTCCCTAAACCCTCCCCGTCCGCCATCCCTATACCCCTCCCTCTCCTCCCTCTCCCGCTGCCTCTCCCTCATCTCCTCCTCCTTCACCCTCCTCGCCTCCTCCTCCTCCTCCCTCGTCCTCTCCACCCTCGCCCTCGGCTTCTCCAGATCCTTGTCCTGAACCCACTTCGGGTGCGCCCCTTCCTTACACTCCCTCCTGCCCTCGGGACAGAACCCGCAAAGGTAATACGGGCATATATTCTTCTTGTGCACGTGCTTCTTCCCGCACCTCGGGCCCAGCGGGCAGAAGCCGCGCTCGTACCAGGGGCAAGGGGGGAGGCGGGACTCCGGGTCGATGTGCAGGTAGAGGCACTCGTCGCCGTTGGAGCAGTAGCCGTTGCGCAGGAAGAAGTTGCACTCGGGCATGCGGCGGAGGTTGTACTCGTGCAGGAACTCGCAGCCGTCGCCCTTCTTACAGAGGCCGCGGAGCCAGTGCTTGCAGACGAGGGTGCCGAAGGGGGGCGCGCCGGAGGAGGAGGTCGTGGCGGCCTGCGCGGGGCCGCCGACGTGTCGCTCCGGGCAGCGGGTTTTGAGGGGGCATTGGCCTGTCGTGGCGAAGGAGCGGCAGATGGGGCGGTCGGCGGGGAGGGAGTGCTGGTGGGTGCGCTGGAGGAAGGGGGTGAAGGTGAAGGTGTATCTTGGGGGGTGGTCGGCGGTGAGGAGTTGGGAGGCGAGGGCGTGGGATTGGGAGGCGGTGGAAGCCATGATGGTGTTGAAGAGGTGGGTTGATGCGCGGAGGCGGGGGACGCGGCTTTATGAGTTTATTTCATGTGATGGGATTGATGTTTGATATCTGGGTCAAGGCTGTATGCGGTCTGATGGAGTGGTTGGTAAGAGACGTGCCTAGTGGTGGTAGTTCGTGGGGAACAGAATGGCTCTATGTAGCAGTTGAACGAAGTTAAGTCAAGCCTGGGCCAAGAATGATCACCGAGAGGTGAGCGGAAGCTGGTGGAGTCACCGAGAAGCTTTCGGTGTGCAGCCAATCGGCGCTGGCCTCAACTTGCCTCGGCTTACGGTGAGCTCCCCGCATGTTGCTAACAACAGGGGGGCCGCTTGTAAGCCGCCGGTCCATTGATGCAACGAGTCCCTTCCTTTTCATATACCGATTCTTGCTCATTATTGTAAACCTCTTCTATACGTCTATAGTGACTTACTCTCTGTTTTTGTCTGCTGTCTCCCTGTGTCAGGTGTGAAACTGAATTCCACACCATCAAAATGAGAGGCATACAAATCACCCAATACGTCAAGGCAAGCTCACTCACTATCCCTCTCCATGGCCGGTCACCTTTACTAACCTCTCCCAGGGACCACACGAGCTTAAGGTTACAGACCTCCCAGACCCCGTCCCAGGGCCGGATGACTACCTAATTCAAGTCCATGCGGCCGCAACCAACTTCTTCGACATCCTGCAGATCCAGGGCAAGTACCAGAACCAGCCGCCCTTCCCATGGATCTCGGGCGCCGAGTTCGCTGGTGTAGTCCTCGCCACGCCTTCCGGTCTGAAGAACCCCCAGTTCCCTGTCGGGTCCAAGGTCTTTGGCGCTACGCAGGGTGCGTATGCTACCAAGTTGCTGGCTAAGGAGGGCGGTATGCTGGCCGTCCCCGAGGGCTGGTCGTTTGATGAGGCGGCGGGGCTGTTCGTTACTGCGCCGACGAGCTATGGGGCGTTGGTGGTGAGGGCTGGGATCAAGAAGGGTGACTACGTGCTTGTCCATGCCGCGGCGGGAGGGGTGGGCTTGGCTGCTGTTCAGGGTTAGTCCAACCACTACTTACCAAGCATGCGAGGCGTATGCTAAAGGGAGACAACAGTGGCCAAGGCCTTCGGCGCAACAGTCATAGCAACAGCCGGCACCCAACGCAAGCTCGAAGTCGCCAAGTCTTTTGGCGCGGACCACGTCATCGACTACCGGGACGCCAGCTGGCCTGAGCAGGTGAAGAAGCTCACCCCCAAAGGCAGGGGCGTCGACATCGTCTACGATCCGGTCGGCATGGTCGACAAGAGCACCAAGTGCATCGCCTGGAACGGCCGGATCCTGGTCGTCGGCTTTGCAGCCGGGAACATCGAGAAGGTGGCCATGAACAAGGTGCTCCTCAAGAACATTAGTCTTGTCGGCATTCACTGGGGTAGGTATGCAGTGGCCGAGAAGGAGACAGAGGTCGCTGTGTGGGAGGGCATCATGAAGCTTGTTGCTGAGGGCAAGTTTAGAGGGACTGTGTTTACGGATAAGGAGTTTGTCGGGCTGGAGAGTATACCGGATGCGCTCAAGGCGCTGGGTAGTCGGGGGACCTGGGGCAAGGTGGTAGTCAAGATACCGCAGAAGGAGAGCAAGCTGTGAGATGAGATGGGGATGTGTGTCGGTGTTTTTGCAGTTATCACAGCATATCTTTCGGGGCGCTCCCGCGAAGCTAGCAGGCAGTCAGATAGTCGTATATATCAATCACTATCACAGTGCCAAGCTCTCTGAAACCTATGATCTCCCGTCACTGGTCTTCAAGCCTTTCTCAGAATTTGGAGTCTAGTCATCCCGTCAACTACCCGTGCAACTGTCTGAAACGCTCCGCCAAGTATCTGATCGCCGCCACTTCGACACGCCTTGGCTGTCCAGGGAGCTCTTTTTTCGGTAGCCGTGTCAGTGCCACCATTGACTTGGCAGTTACACGATGGAGTCCAACCATGCTGCCGGTGACAGCCTGCCGTTCTCATTCATATAATCTGCTCCCACAGTCGCTGAGGCTCTTCTTGTGGTTCCTCTCTCTTGCGTCTATCCTATCGCCCACATTGATTTGACACGACCATTTCATTCTTTACTATCCTTTCTCTATCGATTTCTAATAAACGTGCCAGGTGCATCTAGACCCCAGAACTAAATCCACCATGCACGCCCAATCAGTCATCTTCGCCGTCATGGCCGGCCTCGCCTCCCTCACCGCCGCCCTGCCACTCAACGTCAACCTGGGCGCCTACTCTCCCGCCCTGGTAGTCGGTGACGGAGCCATCAGCTTCGAGAAATGAGCATATTGAAATCCGAACCTAAAGTGTGAGTGCACAGCCCTTGGTTGTATGGGGGAGAGTCTCTGACATGCTTGCATATCAGGTCCGAGTTGGATTGGACGCTGCACGACATGGAGGGCTGCGGCTCTGCTTCACTGCAGTTTTAGCCCCATACAAGCCTTCACTTTCAACACTGCGAAAAACGTCGGCGCACCGTGAACCTTGATAATTAGCGAGACATGGGTGCGTGGTCCTGAGCACAAGCCAAAGTTCTCTGGGACGACACAGGAAAAAGGCTGCACGTGGAGAGAGACATGCGAACGCTCATGGGTACAATATACAGATAGAGTCCATAGAGAGCACGGTCCGAGGGAATGGCAGCAACTTGTGCCACAGGGTATCATTATTCTTTCATCGTGACCATCCGAACGTCGCCTACTTTCGAGAAATAGCTCCGCCACGAGCACTTCTCCTCTTCTTGGGCGGCGGACTCGGCTCCGTCTCCGTTTCCTTATCATGTTTTCCCGGCTCCTCGACCTCCTCATCGTCGTTCCCCTCCTCATCTGATGACTCCCCAAGTGAGATATGATCATCCGCATCCTCCCCCTTCTCGGAAGCATCCAACTTCGCGCCACCTTCCGTCTCAGCCTCGGTCTCGAACCCACTGAACTCGTCGTCCTCCTCACCCTCCCCATCTTCACTCTCCTCATCATCGCTCACAACGACCGAATCGTCAGCAAACGACGCATCACCGACGGTGTCCGTCTCGCCATCCTCCCTCTTCCGCTTGAGCGGCATCTCGCCGAGCCTCCCCTCCCGGCCCTCCTTAACCTTGCCCTCGGCGTCTTCCGCCTTGGGTGGCGCCGTAAACCAGGGGATCTTGCCCCTCATAAAGTCGTTGAGCACCATCTTCGCCACGCCGTCGAGATCCGGCTCGCCGGCCTTGAGTAGCCGACCGCCCTTGCGCGCCAGCATCTCGAGGAACTGCACGTGCGTGTCCCACCCCGTCAGCTCGTAGGTGCGCTCGACGTGGTGCTTCTTGCACCGCTTGAGCACGGCGGGTATGTACTGCTCCGGGTTCTCGACGTTCTCCATGCGCACGACGCCGCGGAGGAGAATGTCCTCCTGCGTGTCGTTCTGGTTGGGCGGCACGATGCCCGGGCAGTCGATCAGGTAGATGCGCTTCATGAGCGTGATGTACTGCCACACCTTGGTCTCGCCGGGGATCGGGGCGACGGTGCACACCTTCTTGCCGCGGAGGGTGTTGATGATGGACGATTTGCCCGTGTTGGGGTAGCCGATCAGGCCGACGGATATCTGTTTCCTGTCTTTGTGTAGTATAGAGAATTGCCGTAGTAGTTGGATCAGACTGCCGCGGCCGAACGAGTTTTTGATGTTGGCCTTGAAGGCGCATGTCGGGTATTCCTTTTGAAGGGCTCGCACCCAGTTTGCCTGACCATGTTAGCTTTGTGTTTTCTTAACAAATAGCCATGACCATCATCTGTCGTGAACAGTGCAATAAAAAAAAAAGACAAGATGTATGAGACATTACTAAGAAAACGACCACGAGCCACCCAGTTATGTGGTGGTTGTCTTCAACTCTAATGGAACACGTCCGGTTCCCATGACGGCCCCCAAGACGGGAACCATCCACCCCCAGTCCGGAGACCAAGGGCGCGGGAGGTGGATATTGATCTCCCAACGATGTAACGGATGCATCCCACAGTAGAACATCCTCCGAAGAGGAAGCTGGAGTACCCTGACTAAACCATTGGGAACGCGGAGATCACGAGAAGACGCAAGGAAATAGGGGCGCTGAGGTGGGACTTACTGCTACACCTGTGGGCACCAGATCTGTCTTGTTGATGACAAAGACCAGGTGCTTATGTGGTGCCTCCTCGCGGAGGTATTTCTCAACGCTCCTACACCGGGTACCCAACGGATCTCTGGCGTCGAGGACATGTAGAATGACATCTGCGTTGGTCAGTAAAGGATATCCCAATTGGACAATGGGGCGGGTGTCTTACCAGAAGAGTCAATAACCTTGTACAACTCGTTCCAGATACGCTTGCTCTGGCCCTTGTTGAAGATAGGCTCCTTGGCAGTCGGTAATGCGTAGTCATCTTCCGCAACCACTGCTTCAGCGCCGTCCAAACCAGCACCCGACTGCCCGCTTAGGAACTTGATCTGCTCCAGTCTCTCCAGATGCTTCTCCAGCCCCTTGTCGGCGTCCTGCGCCAAGTCGTCAATCGTGGTCGAGCTCAGCTTGACCCTCTTGCGCTGCTTCTTGGGACCGAACACCTCGGCAAACGGCTGGCTCTCGATCGTCATCTTGGCCTGGTGTTGCTTCAGGCCGTTGACGTCGCCGCCGTCACGGATCAGCGACATGGGCAGCTTGTTGCTCTTGAGCAGGACCTGGTAGGGGTCCTTGTCCTTCTCAGCTATCGCTTCCCGGAAGGACTTGAGGGTGTCTTGGGAGATGACACGCGTGTTGGTGAACCATTTCCGGTTGGGCTCGATCACGGCTGTGGGGATGTCGCGAGATTGGTACGCAGCGGCTTGTATGATCTTGCCTTCGGAGTTGCGCTGGGCCTTTCCGCCCTTGTACATGTTAAGCCGCTTGAGCTTCTCGGGGCCGCTGCAAGGTTGTCAGTCTTGTTGTGCATTGCTGGCTGTTGGGAATCGTGGCAGACTGACCGATAGAAGTTTTCACCCTTGACCTTGACATTCTGCATGCCGTCCCCCGTCTTGCCCTGCCGGACAAGACGGCTCTTCTCCTTCTTTCCTGTACCCATTTTGATTCGTTACAGGCTCCCCGGTGTGGTCTAGAGGGATGCAGATGGGAGAGATCTGCTGGGAATGGAGAGGCGGAATGAGATGGGTGTTGGTTGGTGGGGTTGGAGATTGAAGAAGCTCAGAAATTTTGGATGGGATTTTGTTCCCCAGCCGTCTCCAAAACTTTTGATCGGCGCAACGGCCCAAAACGCACCGACATCCGGCAATGGAGAAACGTGGAGCCGGGCCAAATTATTTGCACGAGGGATCTCGAGCTCAATCAACGACCATCATCACCAGCGAGGTTCCCGGGTGCTCGGCTGGTCAACCACGTCCTCACCTATAACAACGCTTTGAGAATTCCCGCTCGAGCGTTGCAGCCAGTCAAGATGCCGCCACCAATACCCCGACCGTCGCTACGCGGCGTCACCTCCAGAGCCTCGACGAGATCGACAGCATGCGTCGCTCTCCGGAGTAGCTTCAGCACGACCACCTCAACCTCTCAAGCTCCCCAATCCACAACCCGCATCCCCCCGGAATCGCCAAAATACATATCGGTCCCGGAACCGCCGCAAGCAACTCTCATCCGCCGCCCTCCCATCCGCGGCCACCTCCCCGTCCCGCGCGAGATCTTCCCCCGCAAAGGCGGCGACCGCAAGGTTAGCCCGGACTACGTCGCGCGAGCCACCCCTCTCTCCCTCGCCGAGCAGTCCGGCGCCCCTCCCAAGACCGAACTGGAAGCCTGGCGCCGCAAGATGGCCCACTCCCGCCGCACCGCCCTGTCGGCGGGCCTCGAAGGCCTGTACGACCGCAAGTCCACCTCGGACGCCCTCCGCGCCCGCAAGGCCAAGGCCAAAGGCGAGGCCCACCGCCGCGCCGCCGCCGCCCCTGAGCGCGACGACGACGTGCTCACCCGCTCCTCCGTCCTCGCCTCGGTGTCCGCGCAGCTGTCGGTCGACCGGGACCCGGCCCGCTTCGACGTCGCCCGGACCTCGCGCAAGCGCACGGCCAGGCTGCAAGCCGCGCGCTCCCAGGCTAGGAAGGGCGCCCTGGCGGAGCTGTACATCGCCGCCAAGGACTTCATCGTCGACGAGGCGGAGCTGGCGCGTCGGGTGGACGAGCTGTTTGACGAGAACTACTTCGCCACCAAGGGCGTGTCGGACGCGCTGAGTATCTGGGACACGGATGGCCCGCCTATCAAGACGAGCGCGATGGTGGACCAGCAGGCGTATGGCCGGGATAGTCCGCTGAATATGGGGTATGAGATGTATACGCCTGACTCGACGCGGACGGCGAGGAAGCAGAAGATCCTTGCGGAGGAGTTGACTGGCGGGAAGCTGTAGGTTGGGGACTGTCCGTACTGTCTGGGGAGAATGAGGACCATAAGAGCATGTGGTCTGCGGGACAGGGACTTGTATAATTAGCTACTAGAGATACTGCATTCTGTTGAGCAATGTAGATGTACTTGTGTTGGACATCGACGGGCACTCTGAGCATGATCTGTCAAGCAACGAGTCGGGGATAAGCCGACGTTTATTTGCTATTTATCAACTGGAGAGGAGTCTACCAATGCATTACGATAGAAGAGATATAAGAACACTTGGTAAGTCCTTGCCCTTGAGTGACGGTGTCCTAGTCCATGGCAAACAGGGTATGCGAAACGAAACGGAAATATACCGCCCTTGTCTCATACTCTTCTCCCTCTTGGCCCCAACCTTCGCGACCCTCAACCTACAATTCAAGCCGCGCGCCTCTAGTCTATGTCACTACCATCCCAGCATTCATCGCCACAGGCCGACGGCCCGCAACACAGCACGAGTGCCACAGCCCCGTTCCGTGTTCGAGAGACCACCCTCCTCCTCCCACTCTATGACGAGGCCTTTTCCGACTTGGGAGCATCAGCGTGGCCCTTGCTACTGCTGGCGTCATCGCTGCTGTTCTTGGCGTCCTTGTCCTTGTGCTTCTCCTTCTTGTCCTTGTGCTTCTCCTTGTCCTTGTTCTTCTTCTTTTCCTCCTTCTCCTTCTTCATCGCCGCTTCGGCCACCAGCTGCTCGAAGGCCATGTATTCGCCTTCTTCTTCAGGTGATCGTTGTGCCTAACCCTAGGTTAGCTTCGCCGCTCTTCTTGAAAAAAATGTAAGTAGGGGCAAGGGGTGACATACCTGAGCACAGATCTCCCCGATGATCAGCAACGCCTGCGCGCGCTCCAGCCTCTTCTGCAGCGGAACCTTCTTATCGTTCAGCACCGCATCGCACACGTCCCTCAGAACGCTCTGTATCTCAAACTTGCTCCCCCTCCACGCCGCCGTGAGGATCTTGCCCGTCACCCTCCTCTCGTACTCGACCCTCTTCTCCTCGGTCCACTCGTCGCCGCCCTGCTCCTCGAGCCTCGCCATCTCCTCCATCGTCGCCTGCGCGTCGATGGCGCTGCTGATCGTGTTCCACGTGTCCTTGACCAGCGCGCCTTTGTCCTTGACGCGCGAGAAGAACCCGCCGACGCCGAAGAACTTCTGGCTCCGGATCAGCGTCGTCGCCTTGCTGACGTACGTGTGCCCGATGGCGTGCAGGATGTCGAGCCCGAAGCTCTCCATCTTCAGGTTCTCCACCTCGAGCCGGATCTTCTCCTGGTACGCCCGCGTCACGTCGGGCCGCTTGTCCGACTCGGTCCACACCGACACCCGGCGCAGCAGCTTCTCGGCCAGCGTGTCGACGCGCTGTTTCCTGATCTCGGCGCGCTCGCGCTCGTAGGCCGCCAGCTTCTCGCGCTGCTCCTTGGTCAGCCCAGCCTTCTTCTTGTCTTCCTTTTGCTTCTTCTTCAACTCCTGGGGCGTCAGTTGCGGTTCGCCAGCGGCGGCGTCGTCCGAGGCGCGGTCCATGATCGCCGGACGGAGGGGGATCTGTGTTCTCGACGAGTTTCGCGGGGTGGACGTCCCGGATGTCGGTGCGGGGGTCGTTGTGCGCGAGTCCACGGGGGATGCGGCGGCGGGCGCCGCCGCGGATGGGGCGGAAGCGGCGCCCTTCTCGTCCTCGACCACCACCGTCGGCGGCGGTACCTTTGGCGCATCGGCAGCGCC